>JPFL01000542.1:0-31933 GCA_000733385.1 Paramecium biaurelia
AGTTGATAGAGTGAAACCAGGCGATAGAGTTGAAGTATTTAATATAAAATAATAATAGATTACTGGTGTATATAAGTGTATTCCAAATTCAACGACAAAGGCAAATGGTACATTCAGAACTACTCTAATAGCATAGAATATTAAAGTAATGAATGCTGTATAAGAAACCAAGATATCAGACGTAGATATTAGACACATCAAAGAAATCTCTAAAAAGCCAAGTATTTAATTATACTATTGTAAGATCTTTTGGAATATATGTCAAAATACTATAGCTCCATCTATATTTGGACATGGAATTGTTAAGTAGTCGATTTGTTGCAATTGTTAGGAGGAACAGAAAGAATTTAGAGACAGGAACTCATTTAAGAGGAGATATTAATGTTCTTTTGATAGGAGATCCATCAACTGCTAAATCCTAATTACTTAGATATGTTATGGGAACTGCTCCTTTAGTAGTTACTACAACAGGTAGAGGAACATCAAGTGTTGGTTTGACAGCTGCTGTTAAAAGAGACAATGAAACAGGAGAGAATAGTTTAGAGGCAGGTGCTATGGTTTTAGCAGATGGTGGAATTATTTTGATAGATGAATTTGATAAGATGAATGAAATAGATAGAGTAGCAATCCATGAAGTAATGGAATAATAAACAGTTACTATTGCAAAGGCAGGAATACATTGTTCATTAAATGCAAGATGTTCTGTTTTAGCTGCTGCCAATCCTCTTTATGGTGAATATTAATTAGATATGGCACCTACTAAGAATATTGGTTTACCAGATTCTTTATTGAGTAGATTTGATTTATTGTTTATTATATTGGATGAAAAGAAGAAAGATATTGATAGAAAAGTTGCTGAAAGAGTTACAAAAAATCATAGATATAAAGGATAATATGATGAAGAAGAAAATATTGGAGATATCATTTAACCTATGGCTTAGATGAGCATCAAATAAGAAATTTCACCTTTTGTTTAATAATCTGCTGTGTATCATTCTCATGATCAAAAAGACCTTTTAACATAATCATTCCTTAAGAGATATATTATGTATGCCAAAGAGAATTATGCAAATGTGATTTTAGATGATGAAGCTGCAGAAGAAGTTACTAGGTAATGGACTAAAATGAGATAAAATGATTTATTAGAAAAATAAATAAGAACTCAACCTATCACTATCAGATCTTTAGAATCATTAATTAGATTGGTTTCTGCTCATGCTAAATTAAGATTAACAAATGTGGTCACAAAATAAGATGTTAAAGTTGGAGCTAAATTAATGTTAATATCATTGCAAATGGATTAAGAGGAAGAAGTTGAAGAAAATAAGAAAGTAAGTGGTAGAAAGTCTAGTCTATAAAAACTTAAAAGTGAGTAGCCATTATCTGCTGGACGATAAAAAATTGAATCTGAATAACCTAAATAGGAAGAACAAGAAAATTAACTTATTGTTAAGAGTGATAAGAAAAAATAAAAGTAGGATGATCCTAAAGAAAAGGAAGCTGAATTTCATTTATTCTTACAATAGGCTCATTCATAAAATATTACAAGAGATTAATTGAAGGCTGTTCATAAGGTTTTGAGAGATTTCAAAGAAAAAGTATTTTATTATCATTATCTTAGCTTCATCAAGATGTTGTTGATATTGATATTATTTGGGGAGAGCTCTAAAGTTAAAGTAGAATCATTATTGCTGACTATTTATAATTTTTAAAATGTCTTTTGGAATTGGATAAATAAGAAAAGGTCTAATTTGATGATAAGAAAAGAACTGTGTAGTTATTATGATTTTGGATTGTTTTTTTTTCAAGCAAATTTAATCTATTTTTTTTTTTGTTCAAATTCATTCTTTTATTATTACATTAAAATTTATATCTTTTTTAAAAATATATATTATGGCAGACGTCTAGTCATAAAGAGCATTCCAAAAATAAGAAGGTATCTTCCAAAACTCAAAAAAACTTTTGGCTAAGAAAACATCAAAAGGAGTTAGATATTGGAAAGAAGTTGGACTTGGATTCAAAGTACCAAAGGAAGCAATTGAAGGACATTATATTGATAAGAAATGTCCATTCACAGGAAATGTTAGTGTCAGAGGAGCCATCTTAAAGTATGATATTAATAAAACTATTAAAACAGAGGAATTGTCATCTCAACCAAAATGACCAGAACAATTATTATCAGAAGAGATTATTTACATTATGTTGCCAAATATAATAGATATGAAAAGAGACACAGAAATGTACCAGTCCACATCTCACCAGCTTTTGGACCAGTCAATGAAGGTGATATTGTTGTTTGCGGATAATGCAGGTATTTAATTCATTAATTATATTCAGACCATTATCAAAAACTGTTAGATTTAATGTTTTGAAAGTCATCCCTAATGAAATTATTGGTAACGTTAGAAAGCAATTTGTTTTGTTTTGATTTAATAAATCCATAGTACATTATATAAATAATTGATAATTTTCTTCAAAATTTATTTTTTCAATCCTTAAATAATCTAAACCATTTAGAATCTTATTATCCTTAAGTATTTTATTCTTATTAAGTAATCCCAGGAGCTTTAACAACATCATCGTGACAATAATCAAAAAATCGTTCTGCCTCATGAGATCTATCTGGATCAAGCCCAATCAATAATAAAAAGTCAACAAACTATTCCTTATTTACTAAATTGTATATTAAATCTTTTTACTATATTTTTCAGGATTAGATTTGAAATTGAATTTCTTATGTTCTGCCCATAAATTGAATAAAGTATTTAAATCATAATTCTATTAATCTCCTTTATAAATAATTTTATTGTATTTTCTATCCTTTAATAGATGATTAATAGTCTTAAAAAATTTGAATAGAAATTCTTTCATTTTCTAATATAATATTATATATTCTTCTTACAAGGTTTTTTAAATAAAATTCTTCTCTATCTTTTTTATTCAATTTTTCCTTCTATTTATCCTATGGTGGCACTTATTGTGATTGGATCACTTTTGCTGATTAAGGTCTTTTTTTTCCCTCCTATTTCATAACTTTATTAATTCTCAAAGATTCAACATGTGTACTCTTATCCCAAATATCTGGATGTTTCATTTAAGCTTCCACTGAATTTTTTTTGAAAATCTTCTTTATATATATGTAAGGATTAGCTAGATGATCTTACATTAATGGTTTTTCTTTCTCTAACATAGGAGGAGGTCTAAGTTTAAAATAATTCATACTTTAATTGAATTTTGTTTGCCTATAACACTAAATCGGCCTAAGGTTCAACTAATGGATCATCTGGTTTTGGTCTTTACTTTTATTTCATCCTTTAAGCATACCATTCTTGCTCCTTTTATTTAGTTTCATTTTTTATGATTCTAGGATCTTCAAATTAGTGTATTGGATTAATAATTCCCATTTGTAATTTCTATCTTTAAGATCCTTAAGTGGCTGTGATCTGTTTTGGAGGTACTTTGGCTTCATCTGAAAATACAGGTGGTCGGTTATTAAAAACTTGAAGTAATTTTTCTTTTTGTTCTTCAGGTGTTAACTTTGAATGCTCAATTCTTGCTTCTTTTTAATGTCTTGCATAGAGAGATAAATTCTAATTGGTATGAAGTTGTGAATTTATATTAGAATATATATCAGACATTATTAAAATTAATACAATGAATTAGGCAGATAATGATGATATGAGACTGTATCCTTGCAGTAATTGTGGGGAACAATATCCTTATTGTTTTATTGCTGATCATTTAGAAAGTTGTCAATAAGAAGGCCTAGAGGTTGATTGTAGATATTGTGGGGAAACTGTTTTGGAGAAGTTTATGCAGAATCATTAATAGAGTTGTAAAGCATATGCTTTGTAAGAAATCGAGGATGATGTTTGTGAATTTTGCAATGAGAAAATATTTAAGAAATTTAAAGAGGATCATTACTCAGATTGCTCATTGAAATAAGTAGCTGACGCTTATTAAACCTACAAGGCTCAAGAATGTCCAATTTGTTTAATAGAAATTGGACCTGTTGATTAAAAAGGAATTTTAGAATGTTGCCATGTATTTCATTAGGAATGTCTTTAACAATGGCAAAAAAAAAGCTTAGAATGCCCAGTGTGCAGATATACTTGAAATTTGAAATTTTCTATTTTGAAAATTTTACACTTTGTTAATTTTTAATGTTAATAATCGATTGTGCGGATGAATCAAAAGAAGTAATATATTTTCATAATGAGATACAATTAATAAGACTATTTCTGGTTGTTTTCTTATAAATTTAAATAAGAATATTATAATATCTTTATATATATATGTAATATTTAATTTATCTCTATATAGATAAAAATACAATAGTATTAGCTTTTTAAAAAATTGAACATTATGAATCAAAATTTTAAAGTCTTGTTATATTGAAAGTGAACCTTATAACTAGATAGAATTTAATATGTTGAAATTAATTATTTTTAGCATCTTAAATTTAAAAATGCAATATTTATTTGAGGATAACTACACACTATTTACAAATAACAGATTTCATTATAAAACATTTATGTAATCAAAATAAGTTTGTAATTCTTAGATTCAATTTTAATGGCAATTAATTTGTATAAAATATTGATCACCTTTTTCTAAACTCTAGATTTAAAATGTTCAATTTTTCATTAAAATTAAAAATTAATTTATGAATAAAGATCCTCTATTTTACGGTCTTTGTTTTAGTTTGATTCCATGTCTAATTGCCTTCACTAAGTGGAAATTAGACAGGAAGAAATTTCTAATGAAAGAGAGTCTATACAGAAAAATGCTGATAAACTCTAGTGAATTACAATTAAAGAAAGCAGAATAATAGCAAAAGAACTTGAAAAGTGATGCAGAATTAGGGGATACCATAGAATATAATTTAATGAATTCATTACTGAAAAACAATCAATCTAGAGTTAGAAAAATTTGCATAACTGGAGGTCCATGTGCAGGTAAAACTACAGGACTCAATTATCTTGCTGAAAAACTAAAAGAAAGAGGTTTTGCTGTTTATATTGTTCCTGAAGCAGCCACAACATTATTTATGGGTGGTGGAATGTTAGATTTAGATAATTATTCTGCTGAAGGTAAAATGACATTTTAAATGAATTTATTAAACTTATAAATGAAGTTAGAACATACTTTTAATGTACTTGCTATGTTATGTCCAGCTAATAAAACTCCTGTATTGTTATGTGATAGAGGATTAATGGATGGTAAGGCTTATATGGATTAATCTGAATGGTATGAAATGATAGGCAAATATAATTTGGATGAATTTTAAATGAGAGATTTAAGATATGATGCTATTTTTCATATGGTGACAGCTGCAGATAGTACTGATTGTTATAGCACTCTTAATAACAAAGCTCGTCATGAAACCTAATAATAAGCGTTGGAGATGGATCATAGAACTCAAAAGGCTTGGACAGGACATCCAAATTTAATTAAGATTGATAATCATAGTGTTTAATCTTTTAATGATAAATTAGAATGGTTACTTAGAGAAGTTTTAAGGATTTTAGGTCATTCTATTCCATAAAAGGAAATTGGTATATCTAAATATTTCCTTTTAGAGATATCAATCGATTTCAATAAAATTAAAGATGTAAGAGGAATCATTAAATATAGGAACATTAAATTGTTGAGGTTACAAAGACTTATTTGATTCCACAATAAGAAAATTCTACTCTTCTGTTAGTGTAAAGAGTACATGAAGGAAGGTCATAATTATATATTAAGGAAAAGTTTTTTGAGAAGGATACAATGGTGAAAGCTAATATTGTCAAACTTCAAAAGAAAGATTATGAAATATTTAAGAAATTAGCTAATCCAGAATATCTTGAATTAAACATAAAGAAAGTATGTTTTACATATGAAGGATAATATTTTATTGTCAATGAATATGAAAAGGTTTGTTAATTCATTAAAGTAAAGAATTGTAAAGAAAATACATAAGTAAATTTTCCACCATATGTAAATTAACAAGGTATGGATGAAATAAATGAAGTAATTATGTATTAGAATTTAGAAATTTACCTCTCGGATATTTGCCAAAGAATTTTAAAATGAACCTCGATTTTAAGGCAAAAACAAATCAATTAAAATTAGATTCAGAAAATTGTCTCTTGCTGATGATTCAATTGAAAAACTCCATAGATAAGATTAAGAACCTACTGACAATTTTTTGTTAGATTTATTAAATAACAGTGACAATAAGATTCCCTAACCAAAATAAAAATGATTTAAAGTATATGTCCATATAACAAACTATAATGTTTCACTTTTATTTACCTTTCTTAATATAAATTCAATTACATAATGAATCTAAATTATAAAACTAATTTATATTAAATAATGAACATGAACTAAACAATTGATTGTTTTGGGTAGAATATATTTTTTCGATAAATAGAGCAGACAATCTAATAATACATGAAAGACCACTAACAATAAGTTACATTGATGAAAATAGTCCCTAAAAATTTTGTAATCTCTCATAATTACTTGCATCTCAAAATACCAAACGGACTCAAAAGAAATGCAGAAGATCATTATATCAAGTTACCTTAAAAGATTATTATTATTAAACATACATTCCAACTCGATCTCCACCAAGCTTATAACTATAATTATAAAATTACTAATACAATACATCAAAATCAACTAACTCTAGGAAAAATAAATTCACTAAACAAAAGGAAGCTAAATGTTAAACTCTTCCTTTAAATGATTTCAATTATGATGAAATTTAAAAAAGAATTGAATTAAAAAAAATGATGCTTGAGAAGATGTATCTCATCAAAGATAATTAAAAAACATAGGCATTTAAAACAGAGTAAAGAGAAGAAGTTGTTCAAAATTAAAAACTAAAAACTGATTTATCTGTATAATCTAATAATAGATAAAGGAAAAACTAAGAAATTTAGACATTTAGACCTGCTTAATCTCGAATAGGGTCATCTTATTAAAATAATAGAAAAATTAATACATTTCAAGCTATGCCGTTGTCTTTGGGGTTAAGCATTGAGAAATGTAAAATTGTAGAAAGGTTAACTTAATCACCATTCTATACTAAAACAAGTTAAAAGAAAAGCTAAAAAAATTGTAGTGTAGGAGATAAAGGTTAAAAGTTTATTATGTAAAAACCAATAATTGAATAATTTTGTTTATAAAAGAAATCATCAATACCTGTTGCAAAGTGGGATCATTCTGATTTGGAAAATGATTGAATACTTGAAATGAAAATATAATTTTTTGACTTAATATAAATATTAATTTGAATAAACCTTTTATCTCATAACAGTATTTGAATTCCAAGACTATATATTTTATTATTAATTTCTTTGAAGGCTTTGGATTACAATTCTTATATAATTTTTTCAATTTATTGTAATATATAGGTAATTAAAATAATTATCATATATTATAGATATTTTTATCAAAGAATCCTTTCATTAATAGTTAATAAATAGAGATAATGAACTAGATGATAAATAGAAATATGAAAATCAAACAATAAATACTCTAAAAAAATAATGATTAAATTTATATATTGTGGTTACTTTATATTGATTTGAAAATTTTTCATAAATAAAAATCTTTTTTTCTCTAAGTAAAATGGGCGCATATAAGTATTTACAAGAGCTCTGGAAAAAGAAGCAATCAGATGTGTTGAGCTTCATTATGAGAATCAGAACATGGGAATACAGACAATTACCAGTCATTCACAGAGCAACCAGACCAAGCAGACCTGATAAAGCTAGAAGATTAGGGTACAAGGCCAAACAAGGTATAAGAAACAATGATAATGTTAGGCTATGTGATTTATAGAGTCAGAGTTAGAAGAGGAGGCAGAAAATTGTTGATTAGAAAGGGACTTGTCAAGGGAAAACCCAAGAGTCAAGGAGTCAATTAATTAAAGCCAACCAGAAACCTTAGATCAGTTGCTGAGGAAAGAGTAGGCAGAAAGATTGGAGCACTTAGAGTTTTGAACTCTTATTGGGTTGCCTAAGATGGAACATATAAATATTATGAAGTCATTACAGTTGATCCATTCCATCCAGCAATTAGAGGAGATTCAAGAATCAATTGGATCACCTAACCAGTACATAAACATAGAGAATTGAGAGGTTTGAATGAAAATTAATATTAAAAGGCTTAACATCCGCTGGTAGAAAGAGCAGAGGACTCAGAGTTAAGGGTCATCGTAACAATCAAACCAGACCTTCAAGAAGGGCCAATTATGCCAGAAGAAATAGAATTTCCCTCAGAAGATTTAGATGATGTTTTTTATTTTGCATATACTCAAGTACAAATTAACAAAAACAACACCACATAATATTATTTATTTATGAACGAGATTGCCTATCCCTAGACCTAATTCCAAAGATACTCATCTCGCCAAATTAACAAGGTTACTTACTATTGTCAATCTCTGAATGTACCAGACAAGGATGTTCTGGAAAAGAAAAACCAAATATATAAATGGTAAGTCAGACACATTAATCAAGGTTGAGAAATTTGCCAACACAACAATTAGAGCAAGTATTATCCTTCACCTCTTATTACAGAGTTCATTCCTTTCTAAAGATGTTTAAATAAGATTAAAATTTGCTTCATGAATATTTGGAATTGATTCAATGTCCATATGAAGTTAATGTAAAAATCAAATTAAATCAATATTATTATGTGAGGGAGTGTAATCGAATAGATATGACTGATTAATGGAAATATGCTTAATAAGTATTAATTGCACTTAAACAATAGTATATTCTTGATCATACATATATTTCAGATTATGAATGGTTATTTGACACTATTACAATTAAAGGCAATATAGAGGAAATTATTTAATCGTTTGAAATTCTATCCAAAAAATCAATATTCACAAAAAATTGGAGAATCGAGACCAATGAGGATGAGGAATACTCAGAAATTAATTTTGATTCATAAAAAATTCAAAAAACATTCTGGACCTTATCAGAACATATTGTAAATGAAATTGAGAAGGCTATCTTAATTAAGTAACATTTTGTAAATACAACTTAAGATTCTAATAATTTGAACAAAAATGCACTTATACTAAATAGGATTAATTATTTAACTTTCATTAAATTGAATTAAATTTCAATAATATTAATTATGAGATTGAAACTCAAGAATTTTAGAAAGTCTTAGAACTATCTTAAGTTGATATGTAATTTATAGATGAAAAAGTATTATTATAAAGTTGGTTTTAACATATAAAATGCGAAAATTTAAATATAAATAATGTTGAATAATAAATCCAACATTTGTTATAAGATAAAGATTTAATCTTTTAATCACCTATAAAATTAACAAGTAAATATAAAAATTCAATCTTATAGTTATGGAATCATTGTTGTTTTGTAAATATTTAATTTGTAAATAATTAAAGAATTTATATCCATTAAAAAAACCTATAGAGGAAAATCTTAAAGAAAAAAAAAAACCTAAATAAAAGCTATCTGATTTGAAAATGTTCTAAGGTAAAGTTGACTAATTGAAATAAGTCAGTACTATTTTTTAAAGTTAAGAAAAATCAAAAATATTACCAGAAAATGAATAAAGATTATTTAGTACTAATTTAGAAGAAAAAGAATAGTAAATATATGAACATTCTACTGGTTTTATGAAAAAATTGATTGAAACTGTTTTGACAGAACTTGAGAATTTTAAATAATATAAAAAGAAACTTAAAAAAGTTAAAAATACTAAAAAATAATAAGTAATTGAAATTGTGTAGCCAGAACCTACAGTATAAGTATCTCAAGATATTATAAAAGAAGATGAATGGAATGATAAACCTAAGTCTAAAAAATAAAGAAAAAAGCAGCTTGAAAAATAAAGAAAAAAAGAGTAAAATTATCAAATGATATTTCTAGCAATTTAGAAAGAAAGAAACTCAAATAAATGAATCAATCTCAATAGCTAAGTTTATAATAAGATGATAAAATAGAGAAATCATCTATATCTTCTATCAAAGATGATAATGATGATCTTCATAATCAAAATGATTATGAAAATAATAATTAGGAATTAATTATTGAATTATAATTACAGAGTGAAATTATATAGTAAGTTACTCAAGAAATTCCTATTATCACTAATTTTGTACCTGATGATGAAAGTGAGTATATTGAGGTATAGAATAAAAAGCAATAGAAAAAATAAAGTAAGTCAAAATCATCCAGATCCAAGAAGCAAGCTAATAAGAAAGATAAGGAATTTTAAGACAATTAATCTTTGCCTGATGAATAGTAATACATTCCATCTTTAAAAAAAACTACTTCATAATCAGTTTAAAAGAATAATCATCATCAATATAATGAACTTAAGTTAGAAAGAATGCAATCTCAATAGCAAAATAGAATTATATTATAAAAAAAAGAAAATGGAATTAATAAAATATAAAGATCAGGTTTAGTTAAATCAAAAGCTTAACAAAAAGAATAGAAGTTGTATACATATGATTTAGATCAAGCCTAATTGTAAAAGATTTATAAAACAATATTGGAATAAAAGATTACAAATGATGTTAAATAAATATATCAAAAAGAAATTGATTAATTTAATAGGTATAAAGCAGCTAGAGACATATCTATTCAAAGGGTTCAACATGTTATTAAATCATATTTTAAGAATTGTGATACTGAAATCTTTGGATCATCTACTACTGGTTTAGCCTTAAAGGATAGTGATGTTGATATGGTTGTATATGGTCTACAAGTATATACAAAATAATAATTATTTGAACCTATGAGAAGATTAATTGAAATATTTACTGAATTAAAATGGACAGTGTAATGCAAGTATAATAATCAATTAACTATAAATTAGACATATATTTCAAGCTTCAGTGCCACTCATTAAAGTCTTAGTAGATCCTTCTATAGACTTTCTTTCTTTTAAAGGAGAACCAAAATACATTATCATGTAATGCAGAAATATTGATCTTAATTTAAAATATGGAGATCCAAGTAATTTTGAGTTTGACTTTTTAGGTTAAAATATCTTTATTGATATTACATTTGAATTGGCTCCTCCTTATGCAATATATAATCCATATATCTAAGCATTCAATATTGGTTTTTAATCAACACAATATACAATTGATATATGTGAAAAAATTCAAGGGTTTTCAGAGGTAGCAATATATTTAAAGAAATTGCTCAAGATTAAGGATCTGAATGATTCATATACTGGTGGTATTAGTTCATTCTGTCTAACAATAATGTTGGCTGCAATAGGATAAGATCATAGTATTGGTTAAAAATTAATTAATTTCTTACATAAATATGGTTGTAATTTTGATCCAAATAAATGGGCTATATATTTGGATGAAAAAGGATAAAATAATTTTTATAATATAGAAGATGAATAATCAAATCAACCTCTTACTATTATTTCACCTATCAATTTACAAAAAATTTAAATCAATGTTACTAAGATACAAACTATTTTATAGTTGTTTCAGCAATTGTATGTTGAAATAATTTAGAATATTGATTAAATAGAATCTTGTTTACAGAAAAGGATAAACCAAAAAGAATTATTAGAAAATTACAATAGTCACTAAATATCAAAATTAGTTGACCTTGTCTCTTGGCAATGTCCTAATCTACTAGAAAGCCACATTTAATGATTTTATTATTAATATCTATCTGTTTATAAATGACATAATAAATTATCATCATTAAGCTTTAACTAATTAAATAAAAAACCTTTTTTATTAGAATTCTTCCTTTCTTCTTTCAAGTTCCTTTATGAATGGTAACATTGGTGCTTTACCTTTGATTGAATTAAAAGCTATAACTATATTTTCAATATTTATGTTAATAAATAAATTGATAAGACCTTCAAATTTTTACCTTTTAATACATTCCTTTTATTAATTACTAAAAGCAGTATTTTCCTTCTTTTTTGGTGTTAGACAAGTAAATTGTGAAACACTTCTATTTAGAATTGGTGCTCCATTAATATAATTGGCTGATCTAAGGTTATTATTATATATTCTTTTTTTTTGAGTACATTCCTAGGATAACTTTAAAACAAAATTCTTTGATTTTTCTTAGGTTTACAAATTTTCTATGCTTTGTCTTCTAATTCTGCCATATAAATCCTACTCTTTAAGAAAATCAGGTTAATGCTTAATTATTGTTTGTTGCCTATTAATTTATTATTTTAATAATGGAGTTAGACTGCCTCAAATTATTAATAATTCTATACTTTTCCTTAAACTTAATAATTCTTATAATTTTGCTTAACAAATTTTGCTTTTTTCATATTATTTCTAATTGTTTATGTTTTCATCTTAGACACTATCATGATGAATTGTTTTCTATTTTTTTTGTTTAAGTTCTGGAGATAAATTCATTTTAACAGTGCCTAAAGACTTAGATTCAGGTTGACTAGGTTAAATAAGTCTAGCTCTTCTTAATCTAGTGATGTCATTGTTACCAACTAAATAGTTAGAGTTTTTCAGTCTCAAATTCATAATTTAAAAATAACGATTACATTCAAATAAAATAAAATATAAAGAGTTATAATCATAAATATCATTATATTCTAATAAGCTATTACTAATAATGTGCTTCTTTCTTATTATTTAATGAACCATTTTAAGGAATTTCGATTGAATTGAAAGTAACCTTTTTAATTAAATTTTTTGATTCTTAAAATCTATTTTTTCTTCTCTTTCCATCTTCACTATTACATAATTTACTCTTGAGAATGCCTTTCAATTATCTATTTTTTTTAGTATATTTAATAGTAATTGTTTTACTTCTAAATAGACTTAAAGGTAATTTGGAAAACTTCTGTTTGTTCTCTAATTATACAAGACTTAATTTTTCTTCTAAAGGTTATTAGTTAGTGTTGACTAATTAAGTTACATAAATTTATCTTTATGAAAACCTTGTAATTTTAATGGGTTATGCTTCTAAAGGAGAACTTTTAAATGTTTAAGTTAATTATCTTTTATTTTATCTAATTAAAGGTTGTATCTAAAACGGTTAAATTTATTCATTTAGCATTCTAAGTTCATTCTATTCTTAATTGTTTTGGATCTCAGCAACATTCATTTATTCTACTGAACCTTCAAGACTTTAAAGAGTGTTGTCCTGTCTTATCATTTTTAGGGTATTTTTTTATCCTTATTCTTGATAAAGGTGTGACTAAGCTCTTAAATTGTTTAATTCTTCATCTGAATTAAGCAAAGTGCATTAAATTAGATTTTGAGTTGAATTTAGGGAACCTGAAGGATTAACTTAATTAAACTAAACAAATCTGAATTCTTATGATTCAAATCTAATTTATTTCTCTCTTGCCATGACAGAAGTTTATGTCAGGGTTTTTAATGAATTATATTCCTCTTTCTTAAACTTTGGCACTATAATTCTACAATCTAATTCCAAAGATTCATCATCACTCACTATTGCATCTGAATTTTCTAAGATTTGCATAATTAATTCTTATGAAACAGGTTTTATTTAAAAATGAAAATAATAATAAGTAATTGTTATTAATAAAAATAATAAAGTATCATTATAAAAAATTATATATCTAAGTTTAAAAATGATGTGATTATAAGAAATAAGTAATTTCTGTTATAATATAGAAGTTGATGAAAATCTTATTTTATGACATCTAAAATATGAATCTTAAGATTATAATTAAGTGGATATTAATATAATAATCAATCCTAATTAATATATTATGAGATAATATTAAGTTATAATTTCCAGAAGTAAAGTTGAAAATAAATCACAAATTGATAACTGTATTAAATAACTATTTAAATATTTAAAATTCTTATTTGAGATAGATTTTCTAAGATTGATATAATAACAGATAATATAAATTTGCTTTTCAACTTTTACAAACAACATATTTATATTAGTCTAGTGTTTAGTGTATTTTATTATGTTCAAATTCAAAAATTAATTTGATTTATTTACTTAACATTATATAATACAACACACAGTTGAAAAAAATGTGATTAGTAAGAGTAAGACATTTCATAATGACATATATTAATACATTTTAGTTATCCTTCATGATATATAAATATTTCATAATGTTGATGAAGATAATAATAATAATTATAGTTATTTCATTATTCCAAAGTATATTAGCAGAAATCTCAAATTTTTTTAGATTATTTTAATAAATGAAATTCATTTCTTATAAATAATAATTGAACATTGTATATATAAAAAAGAAATTATTAAATAAATTAAAAAAAAAGATTTAAAATGGTAATGAGTTTCACTTATGTTTATCTTAGGGAGCACACAAATCATTGAGAATGAAGAAGAGATTGATTAAAGCAAATAAGCAAAATAGACCTCTTCCAAATTGGTTTAGATATAGAACAGATAACACAATCAGGTAATGAATGAATCTTAGTCTCATTCTAGATATAATTCAAAGCGTAGACATTGGAGAAGAACTAAGCTTAACATCAATTGATTTGTTTACGATTATAATACCGTACATTTAATAATAAATCTAAAGTATATTGCCACATTCACAATTTATTTAATTATTAAATTAATTCCATTCATTATATTTTTAACTATTCTTTCAAATGTTTTACTCTTTCGTACATAGTTTCAATCTAATTCTTCATGGCTGGAATATCAGATTTTCTAACATCCCTACTGATACATCTTTAAATATTTAAACATCCTTTTTGATCATCAATAGAGCCAATAATTAATTCTCTTTAAATAAGATCAATTAATAATGATTCAATCTCAGCTCTTGAACTTAAATAACAAGCTTATTGTATTTTATCAAAAGTCACACACTTATTTCTATATTATTATTTATTATAACCTTTAACATAATTATAGAATGGTAAGTATAATCATTTTCTTTTATTATTTCTCATTTTTATATTTAATTTATGGATCACAAATTCCATAGGCAAATCTATCAAATAGGATTTTGTCATCATCAGTCTAATAGAATGAATAATGCAAATACTTTTATAAGATTCATATACTTTGTAAATTAGTATGTATAATCATCCTCTATATAATCTATTAATGACATTTATTGTTTATTAATAATTAATAAAATTTATAAAAATGAAAAGAAAACAAACATTAAATGTGGATTACCAAGAAATGATATAATAAGCTAAGAGCATGTTTAATTTAAGTTAAGATGAAGTAAATGAGATTATCGTAGAGGTGAAAAAATTTGATACTAAAGGGACTGGATATGTAGGGAAACATGAAGTAGATGATGTTTTAAGAGGTAGTTACATTTTTAATTATTAAGATCTTAAACTTTTAGATAATGAAAAGTTGATAACTAAGTTTAATGAAGAATTAAAAATAATGAACGCGAAGTTTCTTGACTTTAAACAGATTTGTGATTTGTATTGTAAATTAAAACAATACTAATAATAATTAAATGAAGAAGAAACCATCACATAAGAATATAGTATTGTTTTATGATAATGTTTAGTTGATGCATTCTGTGCCTTAGGGGGTTAACTTGATAAATCAGGTTTTGTATTAAAATCTACTATAATTGAAACAATAAAACGAGAATTTGAACTAAATCTAGAACTAGAATTAGATTCAATCTTAGGTGATTTTCATGGGACCTAACTAGATTTCGATGAGTTTTGTTAATTATTTGAGAGTGCTGGAGATGATGGTAAATCATTTATTACTGTATCAATTTGATCTAGCAATAGAGTGTGTCTTTATCAAAAAGAAATTAGAATGATTTTGTTGTAAGATATAAAGACTTTGAAAAATGGGAAAAATTAGTTAATTGAGTTGAAAATTCATTTTGATATTTCTTATAGAATAGAAATATATATAAATAATTATGTTAATATATAAATTAATTTGATTATTGGATTTCAAAGGAAAATAATTATAACTTCATTATAAGATATAGAATATTAATTAGTTATTATAGATGATAACAAACATAATCATATAAATCAAAATAATTGAATAAAAAAATTAAGATGGAATCAATTAGATATAAGAATAATAGAAAATTATTATTCTAACATCATCAATCATAATAGATGAATTAAATCAAATTTAGATATATACATATTAATTATTATTAGATTGTGAATCTAAAAAAGTTTGTATTAGTAAGGAAGGTATAAACATTTATGAATGAATTATAATAATGATAATTTCTAAAAAGTGATTCATAGTTTTCCTGAGATCACAGAAGTTAATTCACCAAATTCCCAAATTGCAGTAAAATCTTCATGATTTATTCTTCTTAACACACCTTCTCCATTAGGAAGATCATTATCAAAAAAACCTATGAATTCACTGTTGTTAGTTAAATACCAATTTCCTTTTCCGCATTTTCTAATATTTAATTATATAAATTACAGCCCATTTTAAAAAGCTCCTTCAAAATGCTTCCAATAACCTTTAATCTGTACTTCTCTTAATAATGAATAATTAATTTAATGCTCAATAACCGGATTTTCATTATATAGTGTACCTTAACCATCAAATAAATCATTCTGAAAATCTCCTTCATATTAAACCTTTTCATTTATAAAATACTTTTTCCCTTTACCATGCATTAAACCTTGATGTATATCTCCTATATATTTAATCTAAGTTTTTTTATCATCATAATATAATTTCTTGACATTTTCTTATTTTACTTCTGAGAGTATTGTTTAAGTTTCAGTTTCTCCTATTCCTTAGGACTCAAGTTATTAACTTCTCTTAGTTTCTAATTTGCTTAAACCTTCAAATGGTTCAATATATACGGAGTCTTTATTTTAAAATGATTGCCGATTTTAAGTCAATTTACCTTTCTCCCAGAATCCAGAAAACTTTTATTAATTATTAAGTTCAAATGTCCCTTTTCCATCTATATAATTATTTACAAATGTTCCAATAAAAACATCTCCATTAGTCAAAGTTAATCTACCATTTCCATGTTTTCTATATATTATATATGAATAATAATACTTTCCATGTTTAAATTATCCTTCATAAATTGAAGCATATTGATCTACATTTGTACAATCTTAATAATTAAAACTCCCTTACAAAATTTGAGTGTTTAAGAAATTTAACTTACCTAAATTATGATATTATCCTTCATAAAAACCTCCCTCATAAATAAGTTAATGATACTATGTAAATTGTTTACCTATATTATTATAAAGATTTCTATATACCTTCTCCATGATATTTGCCATTAACATAAGGACCAATATATTAATGATTATCAACAATTTAATTTAATTAAGGTTAAGGTTAAAATGCTTTACTAATTTTGATTGAATGATCATCAACTTTACTAATTCCTGGCTATTCAATATTTGAAATTGCATTAATAATATTTATATCTATTTTTTAACTTTGAGGAGGTTCAAATAAATTAAATTTCATAGATTTTTGATCAATTGGTTAAATTTAAGTATTTTTAACTTCTGAGTCAATATTTGATTCAGGTGAATTCAATTTAGTATACAATTAGTAATAATTAGGTCTTCTAACTATATCTAAATCTAACATATCAATTGTTAATTCTATAAATTTTCCACTGAAATCTTTTTTCCTATTTCGAAGTAAATCTATCCTTTATGATAAGATATTTTCATCAATTTAAAATTTTGAATATATATCTTTACATTTTGCTCCTATATCATATAAATAAATAATACTTGTGATCAACTCTAAAATAAGTATTCCTAACCCAAAAATTTAAACTCTATCTATATCACAGTTATTCTAATGAAATTCTTCTGGTGAAGGGAAACCTGACATTTCAAAAATATATAAATTTTTAGACTTATATTCTTATAACTCTTAATAGAATGATTTTGATTGAAAAAAAGGTTTAATTTTCCATGATGTACCATCACTAGTATAAATATTGTCAAAACCCAAATATTACTTCTTTGATCCAAGACAATATTATGCATTTACTACAGATACTAAAAGGTTTTAGATTTGTTTGGAATCTAAACATTAATTTTTCGCTCTTTTTAATAAATATTCTCTTAGAGTATAAGCTGGATGTTCTATTAAAATGCTTAAACAATAGTATTTTGTAAACAGTTTCTCAATAATAGTTTACTAAATGTTTTTTATTTTAGCAATTCCAATTAGATCTCTTTTTTGAATTTCTTCAGCAATATTGAGTTCCTCTTAAAATGAGTATTCACTTGATTTTAAAGACCAGAAATCATATTTATTGTTTTCATTGTTTTCATAAACTTTATATAGTCCTTTGTCTTGGATAAGTTTCATTTTTTTTAATTCAGCAAGATTCTCCCCTTCAGCACTCTCTATGTTACCCATAATTATTATTAATAATTTAATAATAAAAGAGTATATAAACATGTATGAATCAACTCTTGCCAATTATTCTTTAGGAGATACAATAGGAAAGGGCACATTTGGTAAAGTGAAAATTGGAACACATTTGAAAACTGGTGAAAAAGTTTTTTACATATTTCATACCATTAGGTGGCTGTGAAAATTTTAGAAAAAGATAAATTTTAAGATAATAGTGATGTATATCGAATTGCAAAAGAAATAGAAATCCTTAAAAAAATAAGACATCCTAATATAATATAAATTTATGAAATTTTCGAAACAGATTAAGAAATCTATTTAATAATGGAATATGCCAGTGGAGGAGAATTATTTCATTACATAGTTAAAAATCAAAGAGTTTTAGAAAAATCAGCCTGCAAATTTTTATTGTAAATCTTATCAGGAGTTGAATATATACATAAAATTGGTATTGTACATCGAGATTTGAAACCTGAAAATCTCTTATTCGATTAAAATTAGAATATTAAAATAGTAGATTTTGGATTATCAAATACTTATAAATCTAATGAATTATTAAAGACAGCATGTGGAAGTCCTTGTTATGCTGCTCCTGAAATGATACAAGGTTTAAAATATTCAGGTTACTTGATAGACATTTGGAGTTGTGGAATAGTTTTATTTGCAATGCTTTGTGGCTGTTTACCATTTGAGGATCCAAGCACTAATTAATTATATAAGAAGATAATTGCTGGAGAATTAACATTCCCTAAATAATTATCAAATAATGCAAAAGATTTACTTAAAAACATATTAAATACTGATCCAAAAAAGAGATTTACAATTCCATAAATCAAAGCCCATAGATGGACAAAATAAGTGAGAATAGATGAACAAAATAGTTTAATAGGAAATGATAATATTTAGATTGATGAATTTGTAGTCTAATAATTAAAAACATTATATGAAGTGGATCCAATTCAATGTAGAAAAAAGGTTAAAAAGAATAGACATGACAATATAACAACTCTTTATTATTTATAGATTCAAAAAAATAAAAGAAATAGAACATTTAATTATTTTAAAAAAGAATCAGATGATGTACTTACATAATCTTATGGATTGAACACTACCATTCCTGATTCCATCAACACTCCAAAATAAAAGTAACATTCTAACAATGGAAAATCTCCTTAACAGAGAATTATAACTTCAATTAATAATACTAGATAATAATCACCTTCACCATAAACATTAAAATAATAAAATACTAAACCTGATTCACCTAAATTACATATATTTCTGTTAAAAAGACAAAACTTAAAAAGACCATAAACAAAACCATAAATTCCACCTTAAATGAAAATCATTACTCAAGTTGTTAATAATTCAATATCTAGTGTTGGAACTAATGGAAATACTCCAATTTCTACTAATAGAAAATAAACTTAAGATTCCTTCTCCTTAGATAAAAATAAATCATAAGTATTATCTCGCAAAATAGTAGTTTACAGGAAGGGATCGTGCTATCAGTGTTATATCTGAATACACTATTCTAATCAAACAAAAATAACCTTAGTTAAAGATGCATAAAGGAGCATTCAATTTAAAATGTACTACTAATAGAGATCCAAATATATTGATTGAAGATCTAAAGAAATTTATCAATTAAATGTAAATTAAAATCTTATAAGTAATTTTTATACATATTTTTAAAGTAAAATGATCCTTATGATTTACTATGTCAATTTAATCTCAACATTAAATTTTAAATTTGTATAAGATAGATCTACAATTGCAATAATTTATATTTATTGTAAGGTCATCATTTAAGTGGAGACTTTAATACATATTAGGATACTTTAAACAAACTTATTTAATTATTACAATTTTGAATTTTTCATTCTTTTTTATTAGTTAAAATAAAAATTTATTAAAAAAATAAAAATGTTGTAATAGTGTCACATTGAGCTAATTTTTTTATCAACAAACTTTGCTCTAAGATGTAATTGAATAAACTTAAAATTATACTACACAAACTCAATCATAATAAATTATCAAACACATAATAAAACTAATTATATATTGCAGTAATATAATTTTCATAATCTGATCCTATTAGATCAATCTCAAAGTGTTTAAAAATTGCTCATAATGCATTATTCTATGAAATGGGTTGAACCATCAATTATTTATTGCTCATGTGAATATATTTTAGTTCTTTTTTATAAGAAATAATAATATGATCTAAATTAATTCAAGCCCTCTCATAGGACCTAAATCTATCTTTATGTAGCCTTTACAATCTTACTAAAATTATGATATTGATGACACTTAATGCGCAGATGACTTTACAAATAAATACTTATCATAAACTAATAACTCTCTATAAGAAACTCCTCAAAATAAGATTGAGGGTGTTAATAAAAAAAAAGAAAGCAAGAAAAAGGTTAAGTTTAATTTAAACATCGTTCACTGTTAATTTAATCAGAAAGAACCTGCAATTGCTATAGGAAAACTAGTTTAAAAGTTGATAAATTAGAAACCTTATCTAGACTGGGTAAATCCATAGATCTAAAAAAATTAATGATTCTAAAATTCATATTTATACTTTTCTTTTACCATTCTCTAATTCAATTAACCAGAATGTCATATTATAACAATAATAATAATTCGATTACTTTCAAAATTATTATATCGTTTTTAATAACTTCACACAAAAAGGAAACTTAAATTCGATAAGCAATTCTTGTTTTAAGACACAATATATAAATTAAATCATTCTAAAAATAATATTTCTTATAAAATCTTAATCAAAGAGATTATTCAAATTTCAAATTTTAATCTTTTTTTTATGATAATAACTCTGAAATTTATAAAAAAATTGATTGATTATTAAGAGAGTCTAGATAAATAAGTGTATTTATTTTTGGAAACCTAAAAATATTAATTTACTACAGAATAAATATTAAACAGAGACATATTATATGTATGTAAATCTATTTTAATTTTAACAGATTGATTTATATATTCAACATTAGCATTACTAACTTTCTTTTTCCTTATCTGTGTTTTTATTTGACCATAAATTAACATTTTTTTGTTCGTCTTCCTATTTTCTATCACAAGAATTTGAATTTTCTTCTGTTCTTTATGATGATGATGATGATTACTAGATATATTAATTTAAAAAAATATACTCTTTATTATTTTCTTTTATTCTTTTTCTCTTACACCTATTAATCTCTTTTAGCCATTAACTTAATAGCAATCTTTTTAAAGGCTTCTTCAACTCCATCAGCAGTCTTGGCACTTGTTTCAAAGAACATCATATTTCTTTTCTGAGCATATTCTTACACTCTTTCACTTTAAACCTATTTTGTACTTAGATCTGATTTATTTCCCAATAATAAGAGTTCAGCATTTTTCTCAGCATAACTCTCAATTTCATTCAACCAAAACTTTTCAATATCATCAAATGATTGTTAACATGTTGTATCATAGACAATAACAATTCTAAAAATGATTTATAAATTAGTTACGCATCAGCCCCTTTATAATAAGCATTAGTAATTGTCCTAAATCTTTCTTATCCAGCAGTATCCCAAATTTACAACTTTAAGCCTTTATTATCTACTTTTAATGTTTTGAATCTAAAATCAACTCCTATGGTTGTTATGTAATTTTCACTAAAAGTATCGTCAGCAAATCTTAATAACAGAGCAGACTTTCCAACTCCACTATTACCTATTATAACTAATTTAAACAAATAATCATATTCTCTGTTAGCCATTTGAACTTATTTTAATATAATAATATATCAGAATATTTCGATTTGAATTTCATAAATACAATTATTATTATAATAATGCTATTAATTAAAATATTTAAATTAAAATAATTATGTTTGCAAGAAATCCTCAAAATTAATAATTAACAATTACATAATTGAGATTAAATATTAGTCATATGAATCAATCCTATTAATTCAAATCTTCTCTCTTTATTTTTTATTCCTCTATTAACTAATCAATTTCAGTTTTTTCAAACCATTTCATTCTTTTTCCTTCATTCCATTCACCAACCTTAACTTCTTTATTTTATAAATAATAAATTCCAATTCCATGTTATCTTCCTAAAGAATTTTTATTATAATCTTACCTTATATCCAAGTTCCTATGTATTTTCTGCCATCAGCCCATTCAAATACTCCTTTACCATGTTTTTTATCTTCTTCATATTCCTACAATAGACAAAAATCATTACGCCAGTATATTTACGACCATCCTGCCAAATAATCTATCCTTTTCCATGCATTTTATTCTTCTTCCATTACCCTTTATAAACTCTTTTATCTGGCCAAATATAAGTTCCTTCTCCATGTATGTCATTTTAAAGGAACTCCCCTTAAAAATTTAATTAATCTTTTACCATCATATCGTGAACCATCAGCAAAATTCAAAATACCCTTTCCATGCTTCTTTCCTTCATAATATTATCCTTCATATTTAGCTCCATCTGGCCAATTTTCTACTCCTTTACCATGTTATTTGTCATTTTCCCACTAGAAATAGATTTTTATTTTTACTTCTCCTTCATATTTGGCTCCATTAACATGAATGTAAGTACCTTTTCCATTTGCTTTATCATTTTTCCATTCTCCATCATAAACATCTCCATCTGCATGAGTCAATTTGCCCTAAATGTAATAAATTTATTTATACTCTTCCTGAAGACTTATCTTCAACCCATTCTCCTTCATAAATTGAACCATCTGGCCATTTTTATTTTCCATATCCATCTCTCATTCCATTTTTCCACTCTCCTTCATAGACGGCACCTGACTCTAGTTGTATTGGAGGTAACTTCTTTCTATCAGTACTATTCATAGTGCTTTTTATCAGATCATTCCCTTCTTGATTGCTTGCTACGTTCATACTAACTGAATGGTTGGCAGAAATATTTAATAATTTATCTTATTCTTATGATTTTTTTGAATTCTCATCAGCATTTTTAGGAGGTGCTTCTTTTGCAGATTCTTTTTTTTGTTCTTTCTTTTATTCTTTCTTTTATTTTTATTATTCTTAATCAATCGTAAATCTTTCATGTTCTTTTACTTAAACTTTTTATTCATCTCTTTTTTGATCGTTCTCTTAATTATCAGGCTTGGGTTTTGCTTTATCCTTTGTTAATTTAATTTCTGTATTTTCATTGTCCTTATTTGCGCAACATGATTAGCAATTTGCTCCCATGATGTATTTTTTTTTGTTATATTAATTAATATTAATATTTAACAAGTTTTTAATTAACAGTCAAAAAGTGAAACGCTAGTAATTTTGGAGAACTACCATTTGAATTCTCACAAATAAAATGAAAATGTTTAGAAAATTAAAATAAAAGTTAATAATTAAAACAATTGTAACTTAAGAAATAATACTATTAAGTATCAATTTTCAAATAATATAAATTATATTAATCATAAAAACTAGACAGAATGTCCCCCTAACAATCCTCTTTATTAAATTTGACCGCAAACTTATATTAACTATTTAAGACATATTTCTAATGCTGATTCATCCTCATATCCCATTTCGACTTAAATAATTTGATTCCATAATTACTTAATAAACTTCTATTGATATAATCACAAACCCTTTCTCTTTATTGTTAACTGATAAGTCCTCTCAAAGCACAAATTCCAATGTCATCATAACATATCAGGCCCAAAATATTTTCAATTTTCATTTTGATAGGGTTTAACTTCTCATCAACACATTCTACTTAAAAATTTAAATGCTGACTTAAATGTATTTACCCCAATTTTATAGCTTCTTAAACTTAGTCCTTTTTCACTAATTATAATATTGATAAACTACTTAATTCAATAAATTGTTAAGCATACAAAGTTTGTTGGATTCCCTCTTTTTATAAAAATCCTGGCATCATTTCATTTAGGATATCAAAGATTTCACCAATTTTACCATCTCTAATAAGTTTTTAAATTTCTTGTTTATACAACAAATATTACTTATTCTTTCTTAATTAACTAATTGATCTTTTAAAAATGCTTATTCAGCTATTTAATTAAGTTCATAGTTATTTTCTTATTCATCTAATTAAAATCCACTGACTTTTCTTTCAATAGATGAAATTTATTAAAAGTTAGGACTTTACAATCCACTTAATTTTCTTTGTAAAGCAGACATAGGAGTCATTTGTAGACTTTGTTTTCGTTTTAAATCACCATCATATTACAATTCTTCTTCATAATTCATCTCTTCTGGTTTTTTATCAAGTCTCATATTTTCATTTTCTTATAATGAACTTTCTCTTTCAAATTATTTTAAAGAATTTAAATATCCTTAACTCCATAAATATTCTTAAATAATAAGATGAAGACTGTAAGGAGAAACATCTTATTTATCAATCTCTTAAATTATTTCATGTTTTTCTTTTTACAACATTTTCTAATAATCAAATATCATTGGATTAGCTCCTAAGTTGAAACGTAAAGCTACAACATCTCCACAAACTACTGTTGGATATAATGGTTCTTTAAAATCAACCTTGACTGTTTGTAAACTTCTAATACCATTATGTGTAAAGAAGACTTCGGATTTATGAATTCCACATCCTACAATATCATCTTATTTATATTGATTCAATTTCAAATCGATTTCTTGCTTTTTAATGATTACTTTTCCATCCGAGTAATATCCTATACTCCCACCAATAATACCCAAAGGTTTGTTTGTTTAATAATTATCAAAAGCCAATCCTATAGATACAACACTTAATTTATTAATGATGTTTACTTCTTAGCGTTTTCTTTTTTTAAGATTTTAACTTCAAAGTAATAAAATGAAGAAGTAATGGGTTGATCTGTTTAAAAGCATACAAATTCATGTGTTTCTTAGTTTGGTGAATATTTCACAGTGAGTCCATCATTTTCATATACAATATTCTAATGCTTTCTTCGATTGAGTTTTGCATTTGTTAGAATACTATTATCTTGTATTTTCAACACTGTATTTATATATGGTTCTACTTGCATTATTTTTTAATTTAAATTAATGGAAATATTATAGATTATCTAGAATAATAATAATAAAATTAATATATATATATATATATTGATCATTGATAATGTTTCAAAGTGTTAAATATTTAGTCCCCAAATAGCCTTATAGAATTTAGATAAGAAATAGAATTAGCTTTATTGATGCAAAGAAGTAATATTCTGAATCTAAATTTTAGATTGTTATTATTGCAAATTCTATTATGGCAAATAGAGATAAAATCATATCATTAATAGTAGAACAGAAATTAAAAATTAAAAAGTTCTTACCAAAATACTTCTTTTAAGGATTCAACAACTACACATAAATATAATATTCTTACCCAAATCACCAATGCTAATTCAGTAATTAACTATGAAAAGGGAAACAAAGCGATTTACACTATAGTTTCAACAATTTGTAAATGATAAATGTATCTTTATTCTAAAATAGTTTTATCTAAAACATCAACTATTAATTCTAATAAATAGATCACGTAAAGAGGTATTTAAATTATGCATAAAATCACCAAAATTAAAGTAAGCAATTTCTCATTTTCAAAATCTCGATAACGTAAAAAGTAAGCAAATGTTATCGTGATAGCTCTTTTAACTCTAAGCCACCACATATTACACTTATTGATTTTTTATAAATTATTATCTTCTTCTTCTTCTACATCCAATTTTTAAGTAATTAATGGTGTAAGTATTCCATCAGCCTCTATTTTTCTTTGCATTTACATTTTAAGATTATTTAATTCTTCCTTGTCTTCTTCATATCTTTGATATGTTGTTATTTATTTATTTATATCATTGATAGTGTTAATTATAATTTAATTATCATAATATCTCTTAACATTAAAATCTTATTTTTCAAAGTTGACTGATACTTTTATCTAGTATTCTGATTTGTAATTTACTATATAATGAAGTTCTCTTAAAGTTTATTGAAAATCTAAAAGTTTTTATGTAGTTAATATGATTAAGGATGATTATTGAATTCCTAAAATATGAAAACAGATATCCAACAAAATCTGTTTTTTTTTGAAAATTTCACTATTGCTTTCATCTATAAATTCAAATAAAGAAAAACAATTTTTAATAAATTCAGCATTTCCCTTTCTAGTATCTATTTATAACATTAATAAATTAAATTTTGTTATGAATTCATCAAAAGTACGTATTTCCTCTTCATCATTTTCAGATAGTAATTCATCTGACTCCTCATCATCTATTGGCATAAATATCTTCTATTTCTCAAATGACATTTTCATTGATTTTACTAGAGGATCTTTTAAATTTATTTACCAAGGAAATAAGAAATCTCCATCACCTTATAACACTAAAGAAATTGGAAATTGAGTTGATTTATTCCAATCTAATATATTATTATTATAATTTAAAACATCAATATATGCTAAAGTGTAATCTGAACTATAAGATAGTTTTAGACAATATATATTAAATTTATTATTTTTTTACATAAAACTTAAAATCTATTTAGATTTCTTCTTTTAATAGTACTTTAATAATATAAAATAAAATGGAAAATACCAAATTTTTAATAGCAATAACGAAACTTATTAAAAGTTTGAATATTTTCCAATAGAGTTGATATTCTCAACTATGTTATTGATATAAAATTAATCCAATTATGTATGAGGAGGTAAATGCCAAGGAGTACCTGGAGTATTATTACCTTAAACATAAAGTCTTTTAACATAATAGGGAAGATCTTCAGGTAAAAATTGAGGATCAGATGCTGCTTCATATAGATTAGAATTCTCTTGTATATCTCTCAATGATATAATAGTAGAATTGATCACCTTATTATTCGAGGTTCTCTATTGTAAACAAAGGAATACAATGAAATTTACGACCAGCAAACCAATAAAGAAAATAATACTAAACAGTACAGTTTCACCTCCAGACTATCTTACAAAATTATAAATAACACATTATTATTTATCAAGGATTTTTCCAGGTTTGCAAGATTTAATTTTACATAAAGGACTTATTGATAATTCATATATGTCAACATCTTCATCATAATTAATGCATTATTTGCATTCTCCAACACTAGATAAATAAGTGTAAAAGCCTGATGGACATTAAGAACATTTAGAATTTAATTTATCTAATCCAAAACCTTAAGGACATTCATTATAATATATTGTTCCTTATAATAAATTTATCCCTGTCCTTATTTGTAAATTATGATTCATGAGATCATCAACAAATATTCTACCTCCACTTCCAGTACCACTAATTTTTGATCCTTAACCCCCCTCAGCTGATACAACACCTTTTCCAAATAATTTTCCTCTTAATTAAATGGATCCTCCAGAACCTCCACCATAAATAATAGAATCATCTCTCTAAGATGATCCCCCATTAGCTTCAATTATCCCATCTATTATGATATTGACACTCTAAAAATAGATAACTCCTCCTCCATATCCTCCAAAGTAATTTCCTCCTCCACCAGAACCTTCAAATAAGGGATTGAAAGGATTTCCATAAGATTATCTTGGCACCAACAATTGACATTAATCATTAAAATCATTCACTTCTGATGTTGGTCTTCCACCTAAACTACCATAACTTCCTCCAGATGATCCACATTTTAGAGTATAAGAAAGCATCCAATCATAGAATCCACAACCATATCCTTATTATTCTTTACATCCTAAACCTGTTGTATAAACTAGAGACTTTGAATCAATTGTTATATTAGATTGATTGGCATAAATACCAATACTACTTCCATATAATGACGTATTTTGTAGATAAACTTCTTTGGATGATATTCCAAGAGTGAAGTTCTCATCTAAATTAATTGGAATAATCTAAAATGATTTAATATCTTTAATTGAACTTGAATTACAATAGCCTTAATTACATAAACAATCAGCACCAAGACATTTTTGAAAATGACATTATATTATAGAGTGTTCGAATTCAACATAATCAGAATAAATCATAAGATAATTTGTATTCATTCTAACATCCTACAATAATAAGTTTTCTGCTTTAAATTAAACTTATTCAAAAAATACAAATACTACATCTTAAAGTAAAATTTATTATCCTTGAAATGCTAAATCTACTAAGTTTTCTCCTATATTTTATTAAAATGTAGAAGATTATATAGTCATAATTTAGCTTTTTAAGGAGTACTTTTCAACTGTGGATTAATGATTTACAATGCTAAAGACAACATTTGTCATAGTAATGTTTTGAAAGTTCCAAGCAGTTTATACAAATAACAATGCTTCACAGTCTTTTATAATACAATTAACCTGATTAAAACAATCTAAATATTATTATTAGCAATCTTAAAGGGCAAATGCATTATAAATATAAATGAGCAGGAACATATATTTATAATTTATTAAATTATTATATGAGTGTTGTTTAACAATAGTGTTAATTATTGAGTATTTATCTAAAAGAACTTTAAGAAAGTCTCACTTTTTTGCAATGACTTTAGTTTCATATAAAAGCTAAATTAATCTGATCCATAGTTAAAATTTTTTTTAAAGAATTAACCTTCATTCATTTATGGGAGATTACATTAAAGCCTTAATTGAAACCTAAGTAATAGGAGCTTTTAGAGTTGCATTAACAATGCCTTTAGAACATGTACTTGACAGAATCAAGACCTATAAATAATCTAAATAAGGAATAACTTATATATAAGTATAAGAATAGATTAAGACTGTAGAGTTACTTAGACATCAAAGGAGCAAGAGGATTGATTGGATTGTATGATGGCTTTTACCCTAGCTTTTTGAGAAACATGGTGAAGCAATATTATAGATGGCCTATGATGATTTTCATTCCTTCTATGTTGAATGATCATATACATAATCAATCAATAAACAAAATAATTACAGGAGTGTCAATTGGATTATTTGAAAGTTGTATCATTACACCTTTTGAAAGATTAAAAACTTTGAAGATGACCTCTATGGCTACAGGGTTTGGTTATCTTAAATATATTACATTGCAATCAATTTATGTAGGATTTAGAATTCAAACAACAAGATAAGTTGTTTCATGGACAAATTACTTGTACTGGGATCACAAAGTCCGTTATGCATTAAAAGCAGATCCTGGGTAACCACTCTCAATAGTTAATTCATTGATTGCTTCAACATTGAGTAGTATTTTGAACATTTTAGCAGGTATCATTAATCAATTTAATCAGTGCATCCTTTCGACACAATTAAAACTCTTGTATAAATGGAAGAAAACCAAAATTATAGAAAAATCTCTTTGTATTAGTCTTTTAAGATTGTCTATCAAAATTATGGTCTTGCAGGTTTATATGCAGGATGGTAAGCTAGAATTATAGCTTACTTTTGTCAAGCTCTTCTTACCACTCCAACTATAGATTATTTAGAAAGGAATTATGGTATTTCTAAAAGTAAAAAATAATAATGATGAGATTATTCTCATATCAATTTCTATATGTAGGTTGTATAATTTACATTTATTTTTTTAGAATTATCAACCTCTATAAATCATAAATAAAAATTTAAGTAAATAATCTAATTAATTAATCATTTTCCCCAAAAATTTGATTCATTAGACTTTGGCATTTTTGAATATTCAAATTTATTCAATTTCTCGTCATCCTTTTAAGCAACCCATAATGCTTTTTTCTAAACTACATCATTTAATTTTTTAGGCTCTCCTGGATACTCTCGAATTGCATTATTCTACCAAAAATCAAAAGGATCATCTTTAGCATTGACATCAACAAATTTAGATTCATCAAATAATTTATTTTCTCTTGGTTTCCTTAATTACTCTTAAACTACTTTTATTCGATATTCATCCTCTACTTTATTCTATAATCTAAAATTTTAATCATATAATATTACTATCTTAATGTCTGACCCTAAATTTAAACCTATTATTCTAATCTTTTAATTTGTTCATCCTTTTATTTTAATTATTGATCTTAATCTTTAACTTTTATTACTAACATCCTTAGTTAGGCATTTCTTTATCTTACTAAATCTCTTAATTTATCATTCTCATCTTCAGTCTTTCTTTTAGTTGTAGCTAAATTCAATAAAGCATTATCTATTGCAAATCTTATATCATCTTCTTTGTCACTCTCTTCTTTCAACATCTCTATAACATTTTATACAGTATTAATATCCTTCTATGCTAATTCAATTTGTTCATTCTCAAATTTATTTTCCTCTTATAATCCTTCAGCTAGTAATTATGCCTCTTAGATTTCTCCATAAAGTTCATTCAAAAACTTTACTTCATTTGGATTTAAATCCCATGACTTAGCTGAAATAGTATAATTCTTATTTTATTGAGACTAATTCAGTTTATCTTCTTGATTATCCTATTAAACTTATTCATTAGTTTTTGATTAGTTAAGTTCATCTTTAAGAGATTAATTCAATACAGACTAATTATTAATTGAAGATTAAGATTTAGATTAATTAAGTTATGCTTAAGAACCATTTTTTGAGATGTTAGCTTAGGAGTTATTAATTTATTCTTTGCTCTTATTTTTACTCATATTATTATTTTTATATAATTATATTGTAATAATATTATAATTGTTTAGAAATTTTAATGAATTTGATTAAAAGCTTGGAAGAAAATATATATTCTTTGAAATCTGAATTGAATAGGTGAAGTAATGAGCAAAATTCTTATATAATAATAACTGAAAAGTAATAACCATAAAGAAGTGGAAAAATAATAATTATATGACAAATAAAAAATGGATTTGAAAGGATTTGTTTCCACTTTTATGGGTTCCATAGGAACATTAATCAAGATAAAAAGAATTATGCAGTCTTCATCTACAAGGGGTATATAAAATTAGTAGAACAATACCCTTCCTTATGAGATTGGCCGAATAATCAACTTTGGGTAATTCAAGGCTTATAATAATTTTATATGAATGGAGAAAGCAGATGATTTCATCATTTTTTGATATATGATCTTTATCAATCAATAATATTATAATATTTAACTTATAATCCATCTCTCAAACTATTTAAGTTTCACTCTTTATTAAATTGGATAATCTAATGAATCTGTATACTTATTGTATTCTTAAAGTAATATTTAGTTGTTACAAACAATTTTCATTTTAGTCTCCTTAAGAAATTAATCATAAAACTAGATAAATTTAATTGATCAAACAAAATATTTCTATTCATATTTAATTAGTTCTCAAATATAGAGCTATTTCAGTATTAATATGGATATTAAATTAATTATATAAAAATTAATTAATTATTAAAAAAATAAAAAATTTACGCCCGAACAGGGTCTCGATCCCTGGACCTAGAGATTAAGAGTCTCTCGCTCTACCAAGCTGAGCTATCCGGGCGTATTGAACAAATAATCCTGTATTTTCTTATGAACGGAAAGATAATTTTCATTTATTATATTATTTTACAAAATTTAATATTCATTATAATAGCTACAAAAACAATTGAAATAGATCTTAAAATTTTGGATCTTTGTTCTCATTATATATTAATTCTAATTTTGGTTT
>JPFL01000543.1:1858-31886 GCA_000733385.1 Paramecium biaurelia
CCCAACCCCAAACCCCAAACCCAAACCCAAACCCAACCCCAACCCCAACCCCAACCCCAACCCCAACCCCAACCCCAAAACCCAACCCCAAACCCAACCCCAAACCCAAACCCAACCCCAACCCCAAACCCAACCCCAACCCCAAACCCAAACCCAAACCCAACCCCAAACCCCAAACCCAAACCCAAACCCAAACCCAAACCCAAACCCAAACCCAAACCCAAACCCTTACACAGAAATGTATCCAACATTTAGTTAAGATAGAAGAATAAGATATGGTTGAAGATGTCCTAAAACCATCCATCGATATTGTCTAATATCATTCCATTCCATGAAACCTTCCAATCTCCAATCTTCTAATTATTTTATCTATAATTCTCTAAAACTGTAATACTAGATTTGAAATGTATTTTAATTTAATTTTTTTAACAATATATAAATTATAGCGAAATTAATCAATAGTTCTAAACTAGCAAAAATAATTTTTTTTGATCTTAATCCTTTTAAATTAGGATAAAGCACAACTATTATGATTTTCTATTCTAAATCAACAAAATTAAATTAGAGTAATTTTGCTTGGATATTTATTTTTAAAATTATAAAACTGGAACAGCTTTCATAAATTTTTAATTATTGAATCTCAATAAAAATGATAATATAAAAATGTTTTATGTCAAAAAGAACTTTTGTAAGTCAATGTATTCTATTTATATAAATTTGGCTTTTATTGGTTTAGTTTATGTCATTAGTAATAAAATCATAAATTCAAAAGGAATAGATTCTTCAATAACGATTAAATGGGCATGAAAAAGCTTTGTTATTAACTAAGATAGAGAAAGCTATTAATTTTGAAAAAATCGTAATAGGGATTGTGCTTTACTAAGTACATATGATAGTTGAAATTTAACAATAATTAGTTTTAATTGAGTTTGAATATATATAAACATATGAGAAATTTGGCACAAGGGATGAGATGAGGAGGAATTAAAAAAAATCTAGGAAGGATTTATAATTTCATAATTATTGACGAATTAAATCTTTATTGAAAAGAGGAAAATTATAAATTCAATTTTTATATTGAACTACAAGTAAAGTTAATATTTAATAAAATGAACATTAGAATTAAAAAACATATTGATTCCATAATTAACATTCAATAAATAAAATTACAATTTTATATTCTATAAATATTAAACATAATAATTCAGTTATTATTTTTCTCTATTGTTAATTTAATTTTTATCACTTCTATTCTTTAAAAATAGTCCTTAAGAAGGTCAAATGAGGATTAAAAGTAGAGTATCACTAAGGAGAAGCGCATAGATAAGAGGGATATTTTGAAATATAATATTTATTATTAATATTGAACATTTATATAATTCTTTTGAAAATTCAATGCAGTCATTCTTTTAGATTTTCCTCACACTCCCTCTTATTAAAGAAATACTTACGTAAATTTAGAATTACTTATTGTAGTTAATTCTTTAAACAAAGCTACAAATATATTGAGTGTAAGATTATGTATTATGTATCAATTCAATACATAATTCAAATCAAGGTTATTCTCATCTTTCCTATGTCAGAGGACTATATATTTTGAAAAATTTCTTTAATGTTTAAATCTAGTAATTCTTAAATAATGTATCTATTATTATCTAAACTTTCTCACTTTCCTATGTCAAGTATTTATGGTATAGTTCACTTGAATATTTTTATTTGAATTTTTAATCCTTGAAAGTCGTTTTTCATTTAATTCCAATTGTTATTCCGCATAATCTGATATCGCTTCTATATTTTTGGTATTTTAGATTTAAAGGTTTATTTACAATAATTATATATTTATAGACTAAAGGCTAGTTAATTTATTTTTCAATAGCAAGATAAATAAAAAAAGTTGGATAAATATCTTAACAAATGATAATTTCAATGTGAAATTCTTTCAAATTGAATACTATTTAATGTTGGAAAATTATTTGCACACAAGAAAAGGAGAGTTAAAACCAAAACTACCTTCCATTTAATAGAAAAAAATTCAGATTTTAAATTAAACAGAAAATCTCTTAACAGTGTATTTCGATATAAACCCTTGTTTAAGAATGACTTTGATTTATGAATATGTAATACATCATCAATATCATATCATAATAATCAAGTTTGGTAAACCTAGAACTAAAGATAATAGAAAATTGCAAAAGTTATTGAATATGGAGAAATTGTCATTTTTTCAAACTTCTTTTTATAACTAAAATTTTTTATCATATTCAATAATTATCTTTCTTGCGGGATTATTGAAAATATCATTTAAATTGTTGAATAAACAATATAATTTTTCAGTTTTTAAATGTTCTTATTGTTTCTTCCACATATTCACCACAATTTGGACAATTTTAGTATGGTTTAGCACAGTCATAACATAGATTAAAATGTCCGCAAGGAGAAAAAAATGTATCAATCAATTATTTTTTGCATTCTTAACATTATAATGAATCGTTGCCTTTAGAAATGATAATTTTTGAGAGACTAGAACATTTTAACCTATTTTTCTTATGAATTTTATAAAGGTCATAAGCAAAATAACTAAAAATTAATAAGGTAAAGAGTAGGAGGCATGATTATTTTATTGTTTATGTTTGTAAATATTTCTTAATAGTTCCCAAATCACCCATGAAATATTGCTTGTAACATCTAACAGAATTTGTATTTTTATTAAAAATTATATCCCCAATTACAATTATAGGAGTACCAAACTAGTTATTAGATGACTAAAATACCGAAATTCTATATTCTGTTATGTTTGTAAAAAATAATTGATTATACCCAAAGATTTTTAATAGATTTTCAGTCCTCAAATCCCTAGATTCTACTTTCTAATAAATCTTAGACTAAAATAAAATATCCGAACACTAGTTAATTTGTAATTTGTTATTTTCAGGATCTATTAAGAGGAAACATGGATCATTTTTATATCTATTTTATTTTTTTATAGACAAGTATTATATTTTTTATTAAATTTCAATAGGTAATAAACCTAAGTTTTCTTGCTCAGTTTTTCCATGTATCAAATGCTATTTTATAACTTATAAAGAACCAGACTCAATAGAGTTTTGAGACATAATGTCTTTAAAAGTTTTCGGTTTGCTATACAATTTCCGATTTCTTAATAGGCTTTTGAAGTTATTAATTTAATGTTTGATTATTTAGTAAATCAAGGCCATTCCTCCTAATGAATATATTAGCCTTAATATATAATTATTTTTTATTGAATTTATATTTTACATTTATTTATACAATATTATGAAATATTTGGAAGCTATATACTAGAATAAATTTATAAGAAAATTCCAAAATTAACCTGTTAATTTTTTTATGAATTGGAAACTAATATTAATAATTGAAGGTTTGTCTTAATAAATTAAATACTGTATATATTTTAAAGAATAAGAATTTGATCAAAACAAAAAAGAAAAAAGAAAAGGGATGCACCTATGGGGTATGAAAAAATAAAATTACTAAATGAACTAAATTTTATCAGAATTAATCTCTAGATATACATTATAGTAAGATAATCAATAACAATCATCAATATTTAGCTTTAATTGGAGCATTTCCTGCTCATTTTAGTTTGTATTAGTTTAAAATCTTAAAATCAAGCTTAATTCAATTTATCTTCCTTAATAACTGACAAATCCTTTTGGAAAATTAAGGATTTTTCATGCTTAAAAAAATTTTGTGTAGGTATAAATAATATATTTCAATAATAGTTTTTAAGAAAATTTCAAATTAATTTTTGATGTTCTTCCGATATTCGGTTCTAATATATTAATTAAATTATTGTAAAATATTGATAATGTTTCATCATAATTTGCTTATTATTAGAAATTATCCGACTGCAATTCAAATAACATAATTAAAAAGACATTTTGATAAAAGTTAGATGCAAAGGCTTGAGTTTAGTTAAAGTCACTGCAATGAATCCTTATGCTTGCAACATAAAATATCATCAAATTCTTACAATAAAAGTAAAGCTTGATACCTCTTTTTAATAATTCTAGCTAATTAATTGTTTTTGAAACTAATTGGTTTATTAGTTATACAAGTTAAGTATGGTTATATAGAATCTTTTTGAATTAGATTTCTATTATTTTTCTTTTAAAATAGATTTGGCTTTTAATATATAATTAACAGCACTGACAAGAAATAAAATTATCTCATAAAAATAGATTTCTATAAAAATGGAGGTCAATAACAGATTGAAATGTTTAAATAAAATTATTTACATAAAGATAATAATATAATTTTCTTTTAATATATTTTATTGCCATTATTTCATTTATTATGATTCTTCTTGACCAACAATGGATTATAGATTTCAGGGGCCACTACTAATCCCAAACCAAAGTAAGTCACCACAGAATTTCTCACAATGGGCAATAATCCAGAAGAAACTAAGTAGGTATTTTATATTTATAATACATCTTTTTGTAATGGATACTATAGCCAATGTACTTAATCCAAGAAAAATAAGTCTTTAATTTTCATTTCCTAAATTCAATATATTATTTTATTTGAATAAAGTAAATCTTTCTGGCCATTTGTCATATTGATTGCTTAATGGTTGATAATAATTATTTTTCCAATCGTCAAAAGGTATTTGGTTTACCACGTTACAAATTGGTTATTTCACATTTGCCTTAATGGAGTCGGCCACTCCTGACACAGCATCTTCAACTTCATCCACCCAAGTTCTCGATTAATTAGACATAATTTGGAATTTTTTTTTCAATAAAATTATTATTATGAAAAATAAAAGAAAGATCTTTAGTAGATATATAATTATATTCTCACAAATTTATCAAAATTATATCTATCATTCTATTCAAGAAATTTTTCAGGTATTTGATATTAATTTAACATAAAATTGTGATTTGAAAGTAATCAATTCAATTTAAACTTACTAAACCTCCTAATTACATTATAAGCAAACACATAGATTAAGTTAATAAGATATGTTTCATTTTATCTTCAGTATCTATGTTATAATTCACTTCTTCTTTTGATTTATTGATAATAATTTAGATATTTAATTAAAAAATTCAATTAGAATTTCAAAAAATTGTACGAAAACAAAAATCATTACCTATTTATTTAATTATTATGAATAATATTGATTTTTTGATCAAATAACAGTCCATTTACACATCAAAGTAAAAGGAATTTTTCAAAAAAAAAAAGCTTCAGGTTGAAATAGATGATTTTCCTTAATGTAAAGTTTAAGTAGTAACTTCTCCTAACCAATCAACTAAATATATTTTGTAAATGTAGGAAGCTGATATAAAATAAATCACAAAGTCCTTGCAAAATCAATACATGATTGAAATTTTGGAATTAAAAGAATGCCGATTAAAAACTGTTCCAGAAGAAATATTTAAAATGCAAAAGTTAAGAGTCCTGAAATTGGAAGGAAATTTTATAAAAGTAGCACCTGTAATAAATGTGGAAGTTTTATCCTTAAAGAATAATCTCTTATTGCATTATAAGGCAGGGGAAAAAGTTAAAGTGCTGGATCTTTCTTAAAATAAATTACAAGAATTCAATTTCGGGGATTAATTAGAAGAATTATATATTGTTGCAAATGAATTCACTATTTTACCATAGTTGCCTTAAAGCATAAAAAAATTGGAATTAGATTGGTTTAAGTACACTGAGCCTCCTCTAAACCAAATATAAACATAACCTATAATAAATTTATTAACAAATCAATCAGTTAATTGTATTGACTTTTTAAAAATGTTTAGTAAGAAGGAGCTATAGAATAAAATCATCGAAGCATCATTAGCACAAGATTTAGGTGTCTTGAGTAGCTTGGCAGCAATTATGGATATTAATATTGAAAACGAAAATGGAGATACAGCACTGAGTTTGTCTTTAAAAACAGACAATTTGTTTTCTGTTAGACATTTAATAGAATTAGGAGCCTAGTTAGAATTAGGAAGCTATCCATAAGGAAATATCCTTTCTTTCGCTTTAGAAAATAACTTGCCTACAATTATTAATTTAGTTTATCCAAAATTAAATTCCTCATTATTTACTTTTGATATGTATGGAAATTCTCCTCTACATTATCTAAATAAATGTGATTATGACGACATTAATGCAAAAATCATTATGAGGGCAAAATAGTTAAATATTTAAATGAGTTTTAATATTTATGGCTAATCGCCTATTCATTTAGCCATATAAAAATGTAATTATTTCAATGAAATAAGCTAAGAATTGGTTGCTTTCAAATATGCTAAAGCATTATAGGATTGAGGCAGATGATTTATTTATGATGGCAGCTAGATATGATAACTTGGGTGCAGTTATGCTATTAATTACCAATAATTATCCTGTTGAAGAATTCTCAAAAATTGCCATTTGTAGAAATCTAAAAATTTACAGAGTCCTAAAAAGTTATGAAAATTATAATATTCAAAGACAGCTAACAAAATAGATGGATACCAAAAATAATTTCAATTACGAAGTAAAATTGATTAACAAGAAAGATATACAATGTAGCAATTTTCTGAAATAAAGAAAGGCTTAAGAAGACTCGACAGTTGATGAAAATTAATCTCAATCACAAAAGTCACAAAATTATATAAAACTCTTGAGGTAATTTGTTCTATTTTAGACATTGCTAACTAAATAATAAAAAAATTATTTGATCAAATAAATGATTTAAAGAATTTGTGAATTAACAATAACAAAAGTTGATTAAATAACAATTGTATCTGATATTTTGATGACTTTACATTTCATTAAAGAAAAATAATTTTTAAATGAAGTTTAAAAAAACTATTATAATATCCTTTCAGGCCATTAATACTTGTTTAAATATGTTAACTCTTTAAAAACTGATGATATATTAATTTAATATGAATAGTTTCAGTATTGACTACCTTCATTTGTATTATATATTCATTATCAATTACAAAGATTATTATTATATTTTAACAAATAATGATAAAGATGGTATTTAAAATAATTTTATTTTGAATATCTACTAAAATTAGAGTTATTGTCGTACGATATTATAATATAAATCATATTTGTATTGTTAATTGATCTTGATCAGCTAACAATTATTTCTTACTTTTAAAAAAATCAGAAAGATTTTTTTTTGCTTGAAGAGATCTAATCTTTACTAATTAGCTTTCCCCATTAAAAGATTTGAAATAAGGATGAGTCAATGCAAGATTTATATTTAGTCTGTATTCTGTCAAATTAAGTAAACCCTTTAAAAAATTAAGAGCATGATCAGGTAAATAAATTGAATTTGAAAATAATTAATCTTGATTTATGTAGTAGAGTTCTAGTAGGATTTCTCCAGTTTGATACATATCAAAAAAACAATCAGTTTGTTCCTTAATGCTTGTAGTGTTACCAAAGCTAATTAATTTTATGTTGTTGTTTTCATCAAACATAAGGTGATTTTTAATAAGATTATGGTGGACAATATTCAATTTTTAGAGTTCACGCAATAACTTAATTAATTACTAAAATTTAATAAATAAATAATTACATAAGCTATTAATTAGATTTCCTCATGATAATAATCATCTAAAAGTTAATGATCTAATTTTTCCATTATAAGATGTAAATTACTTTACGTCTCATATATTTCATATAATTAAACAATATTTCTTTAACCTCTTAATTTCGTAAGCATCTATATTTCAGATAATGCTTTTCTCATTTTTTTACTATTTTTTTTATATTTCTTACAAACATAGGTGTTCCCTGAAACATTATGTTTTACTACACAAACCTAAATTAAGTATATTCATACTTCTACTGATTGTTTTTATGATAAAATTTCTTAGACCGTATACAATTCTGTTATTCCTTTATAAGTTACTCTGCAGTCTAATATTTACTTTACTTTATTCAATTCGTGATGATTTGCAATTATGGTAAATTGTTCAACAATCATCTGTTTTATCATTTTTTCTGAATAGGTCCATTAAATTTAAAGATTTAAATCTACCTTAAAAGTGGTTTGTAAAGTTGCAGTTGTAATAATTAAATAAGATCCAAGTTCTATTTTAGTTACACCATATTATGAAAGACAGGTTAATTAAAAATTCTAAGCCATTTAATGAATAAAGATATTTTAATTACCTTCTCATAGTTATTATTACAAAATTACTAATTTGAGAGGTTCAGTTAAATTTAATCTGAATAATTACAAGTAAAAGAAGAATTATAATTAGCAGATGAATAACATTGATAATTTTATTGATTTATGAACTGAGTAAATTAAATATTTATTTGATAATCAAATTTTAAGAAATAAAGTAAGAAATATTTATTATTTCAGTTTTAGAAATAAGGTCAGATTTATTGAATTATGGCATGTTTTTGTTGTTAACTATTATCTTAAGAAAAAGAAGCATAACCATTTGGCACTCCATTAATTTTTCACCACTTGTTTAATAATTAATTTTAAATATTTTGTATGTTCATTATATTTTTAATTATGCATGACTATTTTTTTGATATTTCAATTAATTTATGGCTTGCAATTAAAATCTAAATATCATGCTTTAACTTAAATAAATATTCATTTTGCTCTTAAGCATTTATATAAAACAAATAATTAAATTATTTGTTTTCAACAGAGGAATTTGACTTATTATATTTGATATTCTAATTTGTCTAATTAGGTAAATATTTTTAGTTATAAACTTGCATTAGCAATATTTATCCTATAAAATCTAATTACATATTCTATGCTTACATTTCTCAATAGCTGCAGGGAAAAATAATTGATATCTTTATTGACAATATTCCTATTTGATAAAATTGTATGCAAAAATATTGATTTTCTTAAACCATATATTACTTTTGATTAAGAACTAAAATGTATTGTATAGAATAAATACACCCACAGAAAACAAACTATTCAACCGTGTAGTTGGTTAACTTTTAATCACTACCCAGTATTTAGATTTGTAACAAACTATTCAAAAATCCTATAAATCATTAAGTATGTTATATTACATTGATTTAAATTTAAAATCAAATCAATCAAATATATAAATTAGAAAAATCAAAAATATGGATTAAATTGGCTGATTTGATAATATCGATTTTCCATATTAAGTTAATTAGTTATTCATTATCTTGCAATTTAAGTGATTAATTTTATAATAGGTAGAATAATCTTATAGCATTTTGTTTTACAAATTAAAGTTTATAACAAAAGGAATAGTGCCCAACTAAAATCTTTTTAATTCTTAGAAATCATATAATTTATCAGATATGGTATCCTTAATTGATTTACTTAAAATAAAAGAAATTTGGTTGTTGCTTCTCTATTCATAAAAAAGTAGCAAATTAACCTAACAATTTCATCTTTCTTGCGCATTGTATCAATATAGTTATCAAAGAAAGCTTGGTTGATTCAAATTCCCTACTAAATTATATATAAAATTATTGGAATACATGCTTAGGCTCTAAATAGTATATATATCTGTATAGGTTAAATACTGTTAATAGTTGATGATACACAATATTTTCAACAAAATGAATGTGAATAGTTAATAGCAATAAATTTGAATTTGATATTGCTAAATTCTCATTGAATGGAATGGAGTATTTCATTTAAATTCATTCTTTATAGTTATATTTTTATATGTAATAATTGAAATAAGTAATTATCAATAGTAATTTATTTTACTCATTTTAATTTGATATGCATTTGGAATTATATATTATAATGAAACCGCATAAAAAAAATGTATTAATTCGTTCAAGTATGCATTCTCCATCAAATTTTGATTCGAAACCCTCAACATAAATTCCCAGATAAAGATCTGTAAATTAATTTGAAGAAGCTGATCCTATTTCTAAAGGTATGAGGAAAAAAATATTTATGAGATAGAAAAGTTATAAAAATGAGGAATGTTGTTGACTTAGGAGATGGAACTGAGTCTTTATATAAATCCTCAGCTAAACAAATGAGAAGATAAAGTAAAGATGAATAAGATTAACTACTCGAATAATTAGATTAATGGCATGATTAAATAGTTTCAAAGAAAAAAGCATTTGCTTTTGAATAAGTTAAGTAAAATGACAATAAATTCATGGAGAACGAGTCCTCTAGTGATGGAGGACCTTAAATTAATTAAGCCATTATTAATTCAATTCTTAAACCATAAGATAAATAGTAGTTAAAGAACCTATCATTAGAGGATGAGTAGAACTTAAAAGTTTAAGTGAAATTTTAATTGTTGAGATCAAAAAAGGATTCCAACAATCCTGTTTTCAAAACATTAGATTAAGTTAGAATAGAAATGAATAAACATATCTTAAATTCGTTGTTATTATAAAAAGTTACAAAGAAATTGGATGATTTATAAATAAACAGAAAAGGCTAATCAAATTGGAATCATTAAAAAATGGATGAAGAAACAGCCTAAGTGGTTAGAGATTAATCATAGGCATTAAAAATTTCAACCTTAAATAATTTTAAAGGATTAACAGAATATTTTAGTAATCCTTCATAATATATTGATTACGATATAGTGTTATCTAAGGCAAAATATTACAGCAACCGACCTCCAAATAAATTTTAGATGGAAATTGTATAAACAGGACAATAAACATCAACTACTGCAAAATAACTGATGGAATCATTTTAATAGTTTTAGACTTAAATAAAAGAAAATAAAAATGTCCTATATTAAATGAGATTAGATAATAATAAATTAGTGTAGTAAGCAACTAAAAAAGAAGATGAAATAAGTGAATTAAGAAGGAAATATTATGGAAAAGAAGAAAAAGCAAGATTAGGTAATGTTCCTGATTAGGAAGGAAAAAAAATAAATATGATGGAGATAATCGAAAAAATTAGATAATAGAGAGATTTCGAAATTAGAAATATTCAAAAATTGATCTCATAAATAAAAGATGAAATGCACAGAAGTACTGATAGATAGGAAATGATATAGAAAGACTTGGATGAACTAAGACTAAAAAAGAGAAGATGTAAAATGTTATTGAAGGATATATTCTTAAAACAACTTTAAGAGGCAAATGAATCTTTGATGCCCGAAGGTTTAGTTCAAATAATTAAATAAATGAAAAAAATAAATGAAAATGCTAAAGTGGAATAATTTCCAAGATATTTAGATGACTAATCAAGACAGTATCTTCTTAAAGCTGCATAATTAGAAATGGAAATAGATAATGCTAGGTTTCAATCTTAGGTACTAAACTATAACAATACTAATTTAAGAAGTACTCAGTCTTAGTAATCTCTATTTTAAACATAGCCTGCAAGTGTTTCTTAATTGAAAAGTTAAGTAAAAACAATGCTTAAAAGAAATAAGGCTTCCATAAAAAAGCCAGTGTTTGTTTAAGGCATAGATCCAATAAATCCTTCATCTTTTGCTCATATAATTAAATGGGAGAATCAAGAATTAGAATCTTTAAATTTGACAGAGAAAAAGGAAACCCACTTTAAATTATAAAATATGCCTAGTGAAGGCAGTTAAAATTTTAAAGATTACAACCAAAAATTAGTTTAATTTTAGCAATTACATGAATAACTTTAGAAGGAAGAATAAGAGAGAATATTAAAATTATATTAAATTAAGAGACATTTATCAGATGTTCAAGAGTTGAAATTAGTTTTATATTCTTTATTTGGATAAATAATAGGAGATTAAATGTGGTATGAGTTTGTTATTGAATGGACTGAGTAAAAATCTTTAAATCCTTAATAAATATTGAAAAAAGATTCAGAATAGAAAACAAAAGATAAAGGATAAAATTAAAAATAAATAAATGAATAAATAAAATAAAGGATGGCAAATACATATCGTAAATTATAATAAAGTAATGAAGTTGAATATAATTTTAATATGCTAGATTGATTCTTATATTATTTTTCAAATAATTAATAAAAATGGTCTGATTTTTTATAAAGCAACTTTCTCATCAACCAAAACAACCTCCTTGTGTTATCCATTATGAGTTATTTCAGCTTTAAATTAAATATTATTGGATACCCCTTAAATCATAGAAATAGAAAGGCTCTCCAATCTAATATCTGTATTTTCCTGGAACAGGCATAGTCTTAAATTTCAAATTCATAACTGCACCAGATTCCACATCAGCCATTTTGAAATGTCCAGTAGTCATTGAAGTGTCAGTGTTAAAGAATTACCAAAACTTAAGGATTATTTTTATTCTATACCTTATTCTTGAATTCTGGGAACTTTTCAGGGCATGGATAACCACGGTCGTATTCACAATCGTAATCTAGAACATGAATAGTTTCTTCTTTGAAGAGAGCATTAATTTCATTATTCTTATAGAGCATATCTCTAAGATAAGTTTCCTTAAAATCAGGATCTCCACATTTATCTCTTGCTCTCACGTATAACATGGCTAATGGTAACACAGTTAAAACCTATTTTTAATCAAAATTTATTACTTTGAATCCAAATGCTAAAGGATAAAATTGATAACAGAAAAGACTGAATGCAGGCAAGAAGTAAACATTAAATTTATCAAATAATCTATGTCTTCTTTCAATTAAACATGAGAAATTTGGGACCTAATATTGATATTGTAAATCTTACATGTCTATGCAATAAATCCTAAATCCATGCCCATCCAAGTGGTACTGATTCCCAGTTATCTTTGGGAGTTTTTACGTATGTATGCTCTTGATTAATATCTCTTGGGTAAGTATAGTAAGCATTCTTAAATTTGTATTGCCATCTCTTATTATATGGGTTTGATGATTGCCAAACAATCTTGTTGTATTATGAACGATGCACTAATTACTACAATGTTTTGCTCTTAATAATTTACATTATTTATATCTTTTAATTAGTAATATAAACTTAAAATATAATTATTCTTCAAAACTCTCCTCCTCATCTTTTAGTCTGTAAAAATCCTTAACTTAATTTCAAATTCTTATTGAATGAACAAGATTTAATTAACTTGAGATTCCATCTTTTTTCATTTGAACACAAGAGATAATTATGCAGCTGTTCCTTTTACTTCGATATATTAACTTAAAGTTTATCCTTTAGAAGTTGAAAAATTGAACATATAGTAATTGATAGAATTAGTTTGCAAATATTATATATATATAAATTTATCAATATCTTTAATTGTATTTCAACTATTTGTTCTATAGTATATAATCGGTTGTGTTTAGATTATTTTAGTAACTTGTCTTCCATTAATCTAACGATTAAAAACATTTAAAGGAGATGCAGATCCCATAACAAGTTTTGTTTGTAATTACTTTTTGGTTTGCAAAGGAGATTGATGTGAACAACAAATCATTGAGTGATTTGGTTTTAAAATTGACTCTTTATTTGAATCTCTGTTAGTCTAAATAAATTATTGTAATAGTTCGGTATCATCATTTTATTCTTTATTTTCCTTTTATTTTTATGGACAAAAGATTGACATAACAAAATATTCCACTTATTTATTAATAATATCAAAGTTGATGTTAAGTTTAATTTTTTCAGATATTCCATTAATAATGCATGTGTACTCTTCAATGATGTCATTTGGAATCAATTAATTCATTAATTTGTAGGCTTCAAATTTTGAATTAAAGTTCGAAATAATTTCAATATCATTGTTTATCAGCTTTTGAATTTAATCCTTATTAATTTATAAGAGTTTTTATTGAAGATCATTAATTAGAGCAACAATTTAATTTTTGATTTAGAGAAAGTAATTCTCATAAGGTAATTAGATTTTCTTAAACAATTCTTAACTTTAATCCATCAATTCCTCGGCTTTTTTAATATTTGATTCAATGAGGTGCTCATAATTCTCAATTTCCTTCATTTGGCTAACATGTTTGGTATGCATTTTAATAACACAATGTGCACATGCTTTTTATAACTTATAAGGACAGTCATTGTCTATACATATAAACTTATATTAATTATTTTCATGACCTGGTAGTTTACAAATATTAGTTTTTTCCATTTATACATAGAATGATTATTGCTGGTTGACTTATTATTCCTCATTTTTCAGTCTATTGATGGGAGAAAAGGTTTGATCATTTGAATTTCTTTTGGTTATAGGTGAAAGATGGGATTTTTCATTTATTGATGCCAATTGCAGCCATTCTTCTTTATCTTAAATGCCTTTTTCTATTTAATCTTCTAAAAATGTTTTGGTAATAGGTTTCTCTTTATTTTTTAGGAAAGAATTATGTTGTTCTTTTAATTTTTGGGTTACTGCATATTCTGAGATAGATCTTTGGCTCTGAATATAGTTTAATGAATTACTAGATTCTTCTTATTGGAATCAACGATCTAACCCCAAGTTTCCTTTTCTTCAAAGGCTTGTTTAATATGATTACGTAAACCCAATTGATTCCAGAGTTCACGTGAAGACTTCTTTGGCTTAATCATATTCGTTAAATTAATATAATGCTAATCGATACAACACATTAGGATATTATTCATGATATAGCTTTTAATTTTGACGGGAATAGATTTGCAACAGCTTCAAGCGATCAATCAATGAGAGTTTACAACAAGGTGAATGGGTAAAGAAATAATTTAAATGATATTTAATAGGAAATGGGAAAAGAGTGCTGAATGTAAATGTCATGATGGTCCGATTTGGAAAATTAGATGGGCTGATCCAAAATTTGGATAATTGATAGCTACTTGTAGTTAAGACAAAGGTGTTTGTGTTTGGGAAGAAAAGAAATTCTTACAAGAAAACCCATCAGGATAGAAATAAATAATTATATAATGGAAACAGAGAATATTAATTTTAGAAAGCAAGGAAGCAGTGGCTGACATATAATTTGGTTCAAAATCAAATGGCTTATTATTGGCAATAGCATATGTTGATGGGAAATTATAAATTCATAGAGTTTATGAGTAGAATTAATTCATAAAGGAAGGTGAAGATATTTAGATAATGGTCTATGGATTAAGAGCAATATCATGGAATCATGCTCCATTAGAAAGAGAGATGTTGGTGGCTGCAGGAAATGCAGAGTAATAAAAATATCTAAGTAAAATAAAAATGGATCACTTTAATGAAGTAAAAACAATGGCGATTTGGATGTTGGAATATGAGAATCAAAAATTTGGAATGAAAAAGATTTATGAATTTGATGAGGAAAAAACTATTAATGATGTACAATGGGCAAATTAAAATGGGAAGAGCTTTCATTTAATTGCATCTGCTAGTGCTGAAGGAGTTAAAATATGGTAGATTAAAATAGTCAAAGAGAGTCAAGTAGAAAAAATGAAAGTATTTAATATCAATCGAGAAACTAAACCAAATTATCATGCTTATAGAGTGTCTTGGAATATTTTGGCTAATCTTTTAGCAGTATCATGTGAAAGCAAAAAAATGGATGAAAACTAAGCATTAGTTACTTCTCGAGAAGTCAGAATTTATTAAAACTAGAATGGCAGTTGGGTTGCAAAAGGCATAATTTAAGAAGCAAATTTCCTAAGAGATAGTTTACCCTTGCAATATTTTACAACTAGTGGATTGATATCTTGAGATTATGTTTATAGTTTGATTTTAATTTCTAGTAATTAATTATGCCCCTAAATGACTGTTTGCTGATAAAACCTATACGATAATATAAACTCATTTTTTTGTTGCCTTTTTCTTAGGTATTGTGACTGATGTTCTCCTTTCTAAATATTCAAATGTAAGTACTCCTCGACGTAATTACTCTTTGATTGAAAATATATATTTTCTCACCTTTGGAGGTATGCCTTTCTCTTTCATTTAAAACTATATAAAATAATTAAGTACTCTATCTGCTTCGAATAACTCAGGCAGTTTTTCAAATTTATCTGCATAATCTGAACAGCCTTTTCCTATTCTTAACATAAACTATTCAACTGGCCAATCTGGAATGGCTAAATTATATCCTGGTGGTGGAAATATTGGAGTAATTGTTCTCCTTCTCATAGCAGGTTACTATAATAAAGTGGTCTTGAAGAATCTGCTAACAAAATTTAATTGCTAATTTCTCAATATAGAAATCATAATTAATATATTTTCGATTTTATTTCTAAAAATCTCTTTATCTTAAATTCTTTATGTTCTTCTTCTTTTTACTTGGTATTATGCTCTAGTCTCAAAGAATATGATCTGTTCTTTTATATTACTTGTTTCTTAGGAATTCGTTAACTCCTCATTCGATATAGATTCTCTATAATATCTGCTGCTTCATTTCCATAATTCATTTTAATCACTTTCCCAAAAGGAGTTGAAGGTCTACTGTATTATATTGTGGTTACTTGTTCCTGAGTCCATAAACAAATGTATCTTCTGGCAACTTTACAGTCTTCGACTTTTTATGATGTGAACTGTTCCCATATTGCCAATCAGATGTAATTTCTTTCATTCCAATTCCATCTCTATTTATCTTTTTGCCATAATAATAACTGGAATCAGGTAGATCTGATACAGAAGGTTTTGCTTTTCCCACATCCCCTCTCAACAATAAAATGTTATTGGTTTTATTTATCAAATAAGGCAAAATAGTTGACATAAAATAATAAAATTCTCATTTATATGATTATATTAAATTTAAGTAACTCAATAATATTTGACTTCTATTTATTCATTCTCATAATAATTATTCCTCAAATAGTCATCATTTAATTAATTTGTTACTAGCGTAGATAAATATTTTATTGATTTTTCCAACTCGTTGTTCTTTTCAATATTCCTATGTATCTCATCACTATTCCAATTTTAATTATATTTTAATCACAAATTAGAGCTTAGCTACTCAACACTAACATTGATAAATATTGCTTTATAAAATATTGTGATTTCCTCAGGAGGGATTGTTTCATCTTTCTGTTAATTATCTTTAAGTTATTGTGAAAGTAGGTGTTTCACAATTTTACTTTCATTTCTTTTTTTGTTGTTGTTGTAGTTCTCTCATTTCTTTTATGATATTTTTGCTATACTTAGTGTATTTTATAATTTGTAATCTTTTAAGAACTCACATATATATATTTTAGACTTAATTAGAAATCTAATTAATTATTCAATTAAATATCTTACTAAGAAATATCTTCCTTATTATAATTTAGATAAAATTAGTAAAATAATAATGATTGAGATATAAATAATCAAAATTTAAAAGTACTTTTTGTTCTTCTATTGTCAATTATGAGGGGAAGGACTATGTTTTCAATTTAAGATTTAAATATTATTAGATAATAATTTTCGCAAATCTTGTACATAGAAAATAATGATAATACTTTACTTTAACTAAAATTGAAAATATAGGTCTCATTAAGAAATGTTGTAACATACAAACGTAAACATTTGATTGTTATAAATAATGATTAAATAGTGAAGAATTCTTTAATTTATTTTCTAAGTTTTAAGAATAAAGTGGTAAGAGATATTTAAAGAATTAATATTTTCTTAATTTTAAATACTAAACAATTTTAGTTATCATTTATATTTCTTAAAAACAATTTATAGGGATTATTATTATATTATAATAAATTGTCAATATTTTTTTAATTCTGGTATTCCTGTCCAATCAAATGATGTTCCTTATTCCATAAATTCATCTAATCTATTTGCTTTATGAGCTCTTTCTAAAAGATCCATTGCTTAATTGTATTGATAAAATCCAAATTGATATTTTTCAGCCATTTCATAAAATAGTTTTTCGGTATCCTAGCAAAAGTATTTACTTGTAGTATAAAAAGATAATAATGGTATTCCTATGTATTTAATTGAAAAGACTGCCGGTCTAAATACAGGAATTCTTTAAAAATTTCTGAAGATTGTTTTGTTAGCAATTAAAACTACCAAAGGACTTCCAAATAATGCTAAACTAGTTCTAGCTCTATAATTTAAATATGCTGCTGTGCACTATTAATAATCTTGTTAGTTAATGAATCCAAATTGCCTATTATATTCAAAAAAGAAGTTAAAAAGTTTTGCTCTATCATCAGCTATAACATCAAAGTAATCTTGCCTAAATTCTTCGAAATTTGTTAGTTTTCTTTATCTATTCATTAAAATAATCAGAATATATTATTATATTCAAAAATATTTGTGATAAACTAAGATAGTAAAAATTTTAGTATAACTATCAAGCTGTTTTATTGGTCTTATTATCTATTTCTAGTGCTTTTGAATAGTCGGCTATTGCAAGATCCATTTCCCCGATACTATGAGAATAAAAAAATAATCTACTTATCATAGCAGCATCCTCTATTAAAATATGCATTAGCACCTTGATCATTTTGTAGATGAATTACTTAAGTGAAATCGTCAATAGCCTAATTAATTAAATGTAAATTTTACTTTATGAAATTCTCCAATTCTTTCATTACAAATTCCTCTATTATAGATTGCATGGATATTGATTGGATCTAAACATATTGCTCTTGTATAATCGCTTATAGCTTCTTCAAATTAGCCTAATTTAGCAAGACAATATCCTCTATTGTTGAGAGTTCTTGTATTTTCTGATAAATAAATTAATTCTTGAGAGTAACAATAAACTGCTGTCTCAAAATCTTCCATTTTTCTAAGTACCAAACCCATATTTGAATAAATGATGGGATTCTTTGAATCTAAAGATAAAGCCTTCTTAAAATCCTCTAAGGCTTCATCAAATTTATTCATGCTTCTTTTGCAACATCCTCTATTATGTATATAAACAGGATTTTATGGTTCAATATCAATAGCTTTGTTAAAATCTGAACAAGCTTTATCGTACTCTCCAATTTTATCAAATACGAGGCCTCTTCCATTGTATGCTGGAGCATAGTTGGAATCAATTTTTAAGGAACTAAGGGTAATTTAATTTATAAGGATACGAATTGAAGTATTTCAAGGCATCTTCCAATTTTAGTTATCTATCCATTAATATTCCAATATGTGTTAAGGTATTTGGATTATTAGGCACTACATTATTTGCAATTAGATAATCTTGTTAAGCTTTATCAAATTCTCCTAACTTTTCATAACAATTAGCTCTATTATAATAAGCTTTAAAATGATTTTTATCTAATCTAAGACATTCATTAAAATCTAAAATAGCCTCTTTTACTAAATTTTTTTTCTTCATTGCAAAACCTTTATTGTGATAAAAGTCAGCCTTAGATGGATCAAGTTCAATAGCCTTTGCGAAATCCTTAATAGCCAAATTATACTCTCCCTTTTTATCATAGGAAATCCCTCTATTGTAAAAGGCGTATGCATTCTTTGGATCTATCTCTATTGCTTTAGTGTAATCATTAATAGCATCGTTATACATTCTTAACTTATCGAATGCGAAACCTAGGAGATATATAATATATTGAACCTCTATTAAATATGGACTTAAAATGATTAGAATTAAACATCAAAGCCATAGTATAAAATTCAATTGCTTTAATGAAATCGTCTTTTTTTCTAGCATCAAATCCTTATTGATGGAACCAATCTGAAATCTTCTTATTATCTTATTTGATATGCTCTGGTATCATAGAAATTAATTATTGTTGCATTGGTGGTGAAATTTCTTTATCAATTATCTAAGAAGGACGTTGAATATGTAATTCATTAGCATCAATACTTGTATAAAGAGGATTTTGACTCATGAAACTATTCTATTAAGGTTAATTTTAAATCTGTGATTAATCATTTTATAAGTATTCCTCATCATTTTATGGATTCATGAGATCATCTTCTTCAGGCTGTTAATATTTAATTGTTTTTGTTTTATATTAAAAAGCTTCTATTTTAGGATAGTTATCATCCTTTTTCATAGAGCTATTCCTAAGCAAAGATCTCTTATTTATGGAGTTTGAAAGATTTAAAGACTTTGCATTATCTTTCTCCAATGCTCTAGTATAATCTTCTATAGCTCCTGCAAAATCTCCTTTGAGATTCAAACAAGATGCACGTGCAAAGGCTGCATTTACATGACTCTCATCTAAAAGTAATACTTTAGAGAAATCATCAATTGCAAGATCAGTTTATCCTAATTTTTCATTTGCACATCCTAAATTTGTTAAAATTTGAATACCTCTTAAATAATAGCCTCCAACATTATCCACATCGGATTCTAAAAGTTTGTTGCAATCTAAAATTGCAGTCTCGTATTCACCCTTTTTTATATAAGCAGATGCTCTAATATATAAGGCTTTCTTGTGATTTGGACAGTTCTTGAGTTTCCCTGTACAGATTGCTATCAGATTGTCTATGTTGATTGACTAGATAATAATTATTAAGCTACAGGTCGATATTTAGGAACCTTTTGCTGACTTGGTAATTTCGTTAGATTTGGAGTGTGCATAAAATTAAGAATTAATTAATTAATATTATAACAAATTTCTGTCTAAAAACAATTCATTCTTATTCAATAAAGAAATACCAAAAGTAATTCAATTAAAAAGTAAAGAATTATTTTGACATTATAATTACTATGATAAATAGGTAATGGATTAACACAAATAATCACACCCACTTTCTTTGCAGATTAAAGTGAAAATTTTTTTTTTTTGGTAATATGTATGGACTTTTTGAATTAGGCCCTAGTTTCTTCTCAAAATCTCCATATGGTTATCTCAAACTCTCTGACATAAATACATTTCCAGATACTAATAATTTGTCTTTTGTTATCTCATCAAATTTACTAGGAAGTTAATAAGAACCTTTTAAATTGATTATTATTACCTGGCCCTATATTATCTGGTTCTTATTCTCTCTCTTATTTTCCAAAACGATCTTTTCCAGGTTAAATTGCGAAAGATGATAATTCTTTCTTCACTATGTAATCTGGATCAAAAACTGGGAACTTTATTTCATAATCACCAGGACCTGGCAATATTTTATCATTCTATTTATCCTTATCATTCAGCATCATAGCTACAATTTATTATTGAGGAGTTATTTCTCGTAGTTAAGCTCCATCAGGGTAAAAACCTAAATATTTGCAAGTTTTACTTGATGTTGGCCCTTTATGTTCAGGTTTTGATAATTATTGTTATACTTCATATTATCCTGGAGGAGGATTATCAGGTTTATTTTGAAATTAACCTCTTAAGGTTTTTGATGAAAACACATATTTAACAACATTCGATTTTTTTGGTTATGGCATATCATATCTAATGTAATTTCAAAATCATACTCTCCTGGTCCAGGGTTGATTACTTCAACCTTTTCAACACTCTTTTATTACTATTATCTCATAAAAAATGATGGGTTGTTAGTTGACTATGAAGAATTAAAGCTTTGACTTTAATTATATTATCCAGGCCCAGGGCCAGAATTGACATATTTAGGGGCAAAGACATTTCTTTCTTAAGAGCAAGCTAAGCCCCCTGTGCCTTTATTGGATATCGATTCTAATTGTACTTTACCGACCTAATATAAACTGCTTTCATATTCTTAAGGTCCTGGATTATCCGGTAATTATTGTTTAAATCTTGGTTCACTAGATCCAAATGCTTTTGTGCTTTGATCTCGATAAATTATAAGTTCCAATTTTGCAGGAATTGATCCTACCGACAATTTGCTTGTAGCATCATGAACAAATCCTTTGTATAGTTTACTATTTGCAGAAGGTAACTTTCCTTTTTATCTATATGAAACTGACGATGCAGATGTAGATAACATTAATTATAATCATTTTTTTGATAACTTTCAAATTATTAAGTTCAATCGATGCTACGCTTTTTCAATAATTATACAGAATTTCTCTTAAATATTGTATTCAATCAAATATTGTTTATTTTCTTGATTTTCTCAAATAACTATTCTGTTCAATTCTATGTTTTGATGGAAAAATTAAAGATTAGTTAATCACCTATTAACATGAGTATGGAAGAGAGCTACTTATAATTTACTAAGAACCTTTATCTGTTAGATGTACGACAGTATTAGAAGATCTTGTAAACTTTTGAAGATAGGCAAAGCTGCTATATGTATTTTGTTTTTTTTATTTAATCAATTGAACATCTAAATTCATTCACTTTTTAACATAATATTACAATTACATCGCACTATTAATTTCAAATTAAATTATCAATAACAACAAGCAAGATTTGTTAATTTATTTTTCATACAATATTCTAATAAATTTTTCAATTCTTATTTAATATTAACATTATGAATGAGTAACAAAATCAATTAATCAAATGATTATAGTTCATTGATTAGATTTTAAAGAACAAAAAATCTTATTAATTTAAAGAAATGAATGGGCCATCTCTATTATTAAAATCAATTATAGAATGATTCAATTAAAAGTTTGAAAGTATTGAGTAAAAATAAAATAATTAAATAAATGTCAGAATATGGAGCAGTCCCATTTGCACTCATGATTGTCATCGTTCTTTACATAGTAATTGGAGAATACTTTAAATCGATTCACGTATGCATGCAGTCGTGATTGCTTAGTTCCATTTAATCCATGAAACAAGTTTTGGCATAATAATAGGAATGCTTGTAGGTCTGCTATTAAAATGGATGGATGAGAATGCATATGCATAATTTGTATTAAAATCTTATTATCTAGTTTTCATTGAATGCAACAATCTTCTTTTATTTACTTTTACCATTAATCATTTTTTCTTGGAGGGCACAATCTCAAAAAGAAGCAATTTCTGAAAAATTTTAAATACATTGTTTCTTTTGGGTTTCTGAGTACATTAATTAACTTTATAATCACATTGACTCTGACAATAGCATTTAATTCATGGAGTAAGAATTTGTGAATTATTAATATAGAATTGGTCAGATTAGGTACAAATTTAGATTCTCATCTTCCTTTAAGCTATGATGAGATGATCAAATATAGTGCAACTATATGTGCAACAGATTCAGTAGCAGCTCTCAATCTAATTCCTTCTCAATAATATCCTAAATTATTTAGTGTTGTTTTTGGTGAAGGAATGGTTAATGATGCTGTTTCTACTATTATTTTTTTAAGCAGTCACAGTTTTATAAAAAAGTGGAAAATCATTTGAATGGTACACTCCATTCGAATTTATTGGTCGTTTCTTGGAAAATTGTATAATTTCCTTATTGATTGGTCTTTTTGTTGGATTATTTTCTACATGGTGTTTTAAGAAATGTCGATTTTTGACAAATAGTACAACTACTGAAACTGTGTTTGCATTTTTGATGGCTTACATGGGTTATTCAATTTGTGAGATGCTCAATTTAAGCGGAGTGATAAGTTTACTAATGATAGGAATTATGATGAGTCATTATTAAGGATACAATATTAGTTAGTTGGGTAGAGTTACGACAAGAGTTACTTTTGAATCCTTGTCACTTGGAGCAGAAGCATTTCTTTATGTATTTTTGGGATTTGCTATGTGGAATCAAACTACATATTATAGTCCACTTACCTAAGATCTTTATTATGTTGAAGTTTCTTGGGTTTTTACTCTATTATAATTGGGTATAGTAATTCTTGCTAGATATCTAAGCATTTATATTGTATATTGGATTTCCATAGCGTAAAATATTCTTTATATTTTCTAGTATTAAGGGACCAAAGGGATGGAAGCTAACAAAATATGAGATGAGCATATGTTGTTTTGCTGGAATGGTTAGAGGAAGTGTTGCATTTGCTTTAATTGAAACCCTTGTAGCTTCTCCTACAGATGGTATATAAATTAACTAAATTAATATACTTCAAAGTTGTGTACTCTATATAGTTGTGTTTACTACATTAGTTTTTGGCACAGCCATGCCTTTCTTTATTAATATTTAGGTTAAGAAATAATTAGAGGAGGAAGAACGTAAATCAATTAGCGAAGTTCCCACTCCTGTTCTTAATGATTCTCCAAAAAAGAAGGAGTTAAGTGAAGCCTAAAAAATTATCAAGTATATGGATGAGCATTATTTCAAACGGTGGTTCATTTATGATTATGAAAATCGTAAAGAAAAAATCACTCAAGAAAAAAAATAAATTAAAACTGAAACTTTATAAGAAATATATGAGAAAGCTTTCAGTGAAGCAAGTGAAGATGAGTCAGTCAAGTAGAGAAATGAAGATTTTATTTCTTTACCCTCTATTGAAGAAAAACCTACATCTCCATTAATTGTTAAAATGCAAGAATTAACATAACAAATTTGAATATTTTATTTTGTAACCAAATTTCAAAAGTATTGCAATTAATTTATTATATATATTCTATAATTCAATTTCTCATTTTCTTTAATTCGTTTATAATGTATTTTTTTATTCCTAACAATCATTTGGTATTCTTGTCGTGAGATTTACTAATTTTATTAATATAATAATGTATTATTCATAAATAACCAGATCTGAAAGAAATTAGAATTGAACATAAATAGAGAAAACGATGATCAATTAGAATGAAAAATTAACATTATAATTGTAAATTTGAAATTCCAAGTATATTTTAAATTTAATTAATATTCAATCTTTTTCAGAACTAGATCATTAAAATTAAACAATACAAAATAGAAATTGTGCAAATTAAATAACATCTCAAAAATCTTAGAGTTCGTAGGTATACGGCTATTTGATAGATTTTCTTCTAAGATAAATTCATAAAAAATGGTAAACCACTAAATTCTAATACTTAAAATATATTTTATTTTTGATATCCTTCTCCTCTGATAAGTTGAGAACTTTTAGAGTCTTTTTGATTTTGTAAGATGATAATTTGATGTATTAGAGTTATTTTAATTATTGTACACTAATTTGGTGATAATATCATTAAATTTGAGTACTAACATAATTCGTTTTTTATTTATTATATAAAAAAAATGAAAATCGTGCTAGTGCTGTTGATAAGCTTGGTATTTAAATCGATTATGATTTAGGCTTTAAGTAAAATGGCCGCAGATCCAAAAGTTGTACTTGCAGAAATAGATGGCAATCACGTAGGAAATACTTTCTTGAATGCCATATAAATTAGTCTTGCTACAGGTTCACCTGTACATGAAATCTAAAGTTATATCAATAATATCAGGTATCAAGAATGTTATACTTAGATTCATGTTGGAGCAAGAGCAAAAAGACTCCGATCTTTATATCTAAAATACATAAGCTTCATGTAACAGATTACTCCATGACTTCTCAACTAACTTAGCATATCATCAAAGTTAATTAAAAGCTCATAGCAAAATTGTTGATGAGAATACAAACAATTTGTAAAGATCACTAAACAAAATTGCAGAAGTCTCTGTTGAGATTGAGGAGAATTCAAAGAAAACAAATGCAGGATAAAGTGAAAGAGACTTATAATATGCTGAATTTTAATCTAAAATTAAGGATCACACTGAAGCAGTTGCTGCTATTGATGAGGCATATGCATTGATTGAACATCTCTCTGGAGGATCTTCATTTATTTAAGTTAAAGGAAGATTTAACAAAGTTTTATCCAGATTATAAAGGTATATACTATATTTTCCCATATCAGTTAATCAACTTCAAGTGGATTGCTGTTTTAACCTATCCTAACAATGATGACTTAATTATCAGCAAAATCAGATTCTGATACAGCAAAGAAAGTCTTGTAATTGTTGTCCAATTTGAGGGTTTAAATAGTTGAAGGTAAATCTAGTGATGAAGATATTGAAAAACAATAAAGTTTGAATTGGTAATAATTCTTGTCTGACTTAACAAATGAGAGAAACACCTTGTATTTTATTGTATTAATCAAATTTAAGGTCTGATTAAAGATAAAATCTTGAATAAGCCATTTTGAATTATTAGAGTATTATTGAAGAATCATAAGGAAAGGTAGAATATCATGCAGCTGAAGTAGAGAGAAATTAAGTATTTCAATTTATTATAATTCATTAGTCCAACTTAGAAGGTTAAGATCAATGGTGTAGATAATAACAAGACATCTATTAAATGGAGACCTAATCAAGGGTTCAAACACAAGATTTGATTTCAAGAATCTCAGATCATATCCAAGACAAAATTGTTACACTTAAAGAATATCTTAGAGAAAGGCTCTAATTAAATTGAGATTTAAAACATTTCACATTATATTATCGATGAATTCAATAATTATCATCCAAAAAACTACCAACTTTGAGTTAATCTATTCAATAAAATTAGAAAGATGAAAGTAAATACTTAGAAAAAACTATTCCTGTATATATCATCAAATTCTTTGTGTGAAAATTATTATATGAATGTCTTAGACATCTAAATTAATTAATCTTTTTATTCAATATTTGGCTTGATCATTTTCTTATAAGTACTAAAACTCAACTTCAATAAGCCTTTAATCATGAATATTTAATTGAATTAAGAATGTGATATTAATATTATTTGATTTTTACATAACAATTATAAATCAATCAAATTCCCATTTCTCTTTCCTCTTTTTCTTCTTATCCATTAATTCATGAAGCCCCTTCTTATACATTTATTTATTAGCCCAAATGAAATAGAAGGCTAACCCTCCAAAAAGAGAAAGAATTACTGATATCACAATAAATTAATCAGCAGAAAGACTCATTGCGTGTTTAATTAATTATATTTAGTAATAATAATCATAAATTATTTTTATCATATAAAATAATTATAAGGCATTATGAACTAGAATTTCGTATATTAGGAATCCTTACACTATACACATCAAGATATTGAAATCGATCTTGCTGATTCAAATCAACATAATTTTTATATATCTCTCTCCAATTAATCCCAAAATTCTAATCATACATCTTAACCAGATTGTGACTTCGATTATAATTATTAAGATGAACTTATTAGTTCATCAAAAATTGTCAAAAAACAATAAGCATTTGAAAATTTTTCAAAGTCAAAATCACTTTATTAGCATAACCAAAATATATAAATCACATTATTTGATAACAATTATAGAAAGGCATTAGGTTCTTTAGAAAAGAATTAGAAGTCTGTTAATTTCAATTTAGAGAACAATAAAATATCATTAATTACTAATTTTGATGCTGATTATTATATGAGCTTCGAAGAGAGGAAATCATTATATCAACCATTTTCTATTCATAAATAACAAATACTATTAGAAGAAGAAGATCTATTTGATGATGAAGATGATGAATAATTTATGTTGTTGCAAAATAATTCCATTAAAGTAATAGTTGTACATGACAAAACTCTTAAAGGAATTTTGAAATAGAATAATACAAAAGTAGAACCATTAACATCAAACGAATATTTAGTGATGAATATAACACAATAAAATTTTAACATTGTATAAGAAACAACTGTGACTAAAAGAGAAAAATAATAATTAGAAAAGAAAATAGAAGATCATTAATATGGTATAGGTCTTAAATTCTTAAAAAAATATGGATTTGAATGTGGATCCGGTTTAGGCATAAAGAAGTAAGGAATTTTAGAACCAGTTTAAACATAAAAATAAAGCAATTTTTAATAAAATTTAGACAAAAAATAAAAATGTTTATAAAATATTGAAACTACAAACAGAAAAAAAAGAAAAATATAGTTGATTGCAGTTTCAGATGATGAGTAAGAATACTGTTAGAGTGCCGATTAAGTAAAATTTCCTTAAATAAGTTAGAAAAGTGGTTGATATTCATGAAATTTAAATATTATATTTTACCATTGTTTTCTTATAATCAGAAAAAATGAAATTATAAAAAATATAAATTCTATTAATTTATCCTCTTTTAATTGTTAATTCTCTTTTGTAAATTACAGATGAGTAACAAAAAATCTACTTAAAACAGACAAAATAAATGGATCATATTAATAAAAGAAATTATTTAGTTATTTTTAATTAAATTTCTCTCAAAATCTGATATTTTGTTCAACAGTATCCAGACTAATTTTAAAGTCAATTCTGCAGCCAAAATGCTGGCTTGCTATTAGGTTTAATTAGAGTTTGAATTGATAAAAATATAGAGTATTCTCAATTCTTTGGTGGATTATTATCAAATTGTCCTTATATAATTAATTAAAAATATTTTATAGGTAATATAACTATTTAATACATTAAATCTAAAACAAAGAATAATTAGAAATATTGTGAAATACTCAATTCTAAACATTTTTGTTTTTTTACATTTTTTATGGATTTGATGCTAGCTAATATTATCTTTCTTGTTTTGCAATCTATTCTTGAATTTGTTGACTGAATCAAAGATTTTTTACATTTTAATATATATTATCCTTAAGTAACTTTTCACTCTATATATAGAATTTTATGTAAAATAGTTCATTTCATATAAATTTGATTTAGAAAAGCGTTCTATAGATTCCTTTGGAAACATTATTTTAATTAGGAATAACAAAGAAATTTAGCCGTCTAATTAGGAAATATAAATGAATATAAATTTAGAAATTTATATATATAATTTTAATAAATAAAAATGGCCATGGACAACAGTAAGTTTGAGCAAATGAGCAAACATTTCCCAAAGTCATTAAAGTTTTCATTAAATCCAGTTTATTATGGGGCCAGAGTTGGAATTCAAGCATACTTAGGATTATTGGTTGGTGGAACACTTGTAATCTACCTAAACACTTTCAATGGAATAACATTCCCATATTTATATAAGAGAGTAAATTTTAGATTAAAATATATAATAGCAAAAAGTTGAATATCAAGCAGTACCAGATTTCTATTCAAAATAAGTATTGCTTTATTAAAGAACAGTACCAAATGCAGTGACTCAATTGTGAGAATATAATATTGAACATTATTAAAATATTAGTGATAACTAAATATTCAATTTTCTGATTCCTAATGGATTAATCCAAATCATAAAAAAATATTTATAAGATCATTGTATAAATCATACTCAAACAAATAACAAAAACCCTTTTTCTATTGCTTTTTTGTACTGTTCACTCTAAAGTTGATGTTTTGACAATTTTTTGGCATAATGTAGTGGTGCTGGTAAATAGGTAATAGAACTCAAATCAAAATTTAAGAAAATCAAATGATAGTATAATTAAGCTATTTCTTTTGTGTTTGATGAACTAATGTATAATTATTATGCTTATAAACATCCTTATTCTCCTCTCTAAGAATGGAATGAGAATCTACCTTATTTTTCATTGATAGGAACTATACAACCTACTTAAGGGTTTTTACAATAGTAAGATTCACTAAAATAGGTTAGATATAATATATTACAAATTCCTCTCAAAATAAGTGAAATATCTTTCTGCACTGGCATCTTTTACTTAAACCATTACAACTTCAGGCTTTAATATTTATTATGCTAATCCTTGATCTCGTATTAATTAGATGACTCCTTGAATTCTTTGTTCCATAATCTGTGTATAATCTTCATCAGCAAATACAATAATTTAATTTGCTAATATTTTATGAGTGGCATAATAAGTTGCTAAAAGAAGAGTAAGAATTTAATCTAAATCTCCAAAAGATGATATATATTTATTAAGATATTTATTGATGCTGAGACATGCAGAAAAAGAATTATCGCTTTTCCAAATTCCTAAGACAGCACTCTTTTTATTATTTATTAAACCATTAATTTCTTTAATAGACCAAGGTACACTACCAAGATTTGCAGTCATTATAGCTAATAATCTATTAATCTCTTGATCTTGTATGGGAAGGATAATAATTTAATTAGGAATAGCTTTTGATAACAAAGTTGTTCTTGCTTATGAAAAATCTGTATTTTAATCTCCAACAAATAGTACATAGGCATCTTCAGTTACATATTTTTCTAGAATTTCATTCAAATTATTATTTATATCATAAATTTAAGGTTATGCTATTTTGTATTATCTAGATTTTATAAAGGAATCAAATTTCTCTAAAAATGATTTAAAATTGTCTCTAAGTTCAATGATTTCTCTTGTTACTAAAATCATTAATTTATTAATAGTCATAGAGGTTGTAAAAGTAGTTGGATTTTTAAGAAAAAAGTCACTATAATAATATTCAAATTCACTTGATGTTCTAGATGCTACAATTTAAAATATTGATTTAGTTGAATTATTTAATACTATGTTTCCAGGTTCTAAATATTATTATTTGTAATT
>JPFL01000544.1:0-31871 GCA_000733385.1 Paramecium biaurelia
AGGATTTATTCACATGAACTTATTGATTTTAAGTCTGGTAATAGTTTTTGCAAAGCAACTGATCCCTAAAATAATTTAAATATTTAAATACATATACAAAAAAGAGTAAGTGAAGGTGGCTAATAATTTACTATTTTTTTGAAAAAATTATATAATTCAATATTAAAATAAATTCAGAATTTATTATTTTATGACTTAATATAGTTATCTAATATTTGATAAAAAATATTTTTGGTATTATAGTCAATCAATATATAATAAGCTTTTTAATGATAATCAATCAATGACTCTTCATTTAAACATTTATTTAATACTCAGAAAGGAAAAGGATAATTTAATTATCATTAGATTAACCTATTTTTCAATTTTTGCTATACTAATTATCTTAAATGAAAATTCTAGATAAATTATATATTAATCTATTAACAAATTATATATTATTTTTTCTGAATATTTCCATTAATTTTTATGTTTCAATAAATTATTATTAAAATTCAAATCTTTGTTCTATTAATTCATCCAAATATTGTAGCTATAATGCAATTACAAGACTATTTATTTTTATCTACTTAATTGTTTAAGTTTGAATGATTAACTTCTAATAGATTATAATGCAAGGCTTATCGTCTTTCTCAATTTTCAATTGCTAATCTGAATAAAAAAACTTCAATTTATAACATTAAAATAAATGGGATGCGTAAAATCAAATGGAAATAAAAAAGTAAAGAATTATACTATATACAGTTAGAGGATATGAAATAAGGATTTGTTATTCGAATTTTGCATCCTGATAATAGGACAGAGAAGCAGTATAAATACTTTGATGAGAAATAGAAGAGTGATCTTATTATGAATGTGATGAATGGAATATGTTTTAGTGAGAAAGTTTCTGATAAATGCGATGGTAATTTTATCTCAGTGTATGATCCTGCTGATGATCGGTTTCACTACTACATATAAAAATTAGATGGTACTGCTTCGAATACTAAAAGCACTAGGAATAGAAATAGATAACCAGAATGAACCTCTGAAAGGTAGAATATGGGTGCCTTATATAAATGAAAAAAAATCGGATTGGGATATATTAGTAGAAAATAATATTAGAATCTCAATAACTGATCACTTATTATGGAAATTAGAAGTAGTGAAAAAGTGAATGATAATTAATTTATATTGTTATGATTAAAATAAATGTCACATTTCAATATCTTTAGAATAACAAATAGGAGTTTTTCTTACTTTCTTTTTCCTACAAGCAGCATCAACTATGTTTTCTGGTTTTTTAATTACTAAATTTATATAACAATTTATATCTCTTATTTGTTTTATTACTAAATCATCAAAATCATCAATCCATTTATTTTCTTCTTTCTTCATTTTTTCAATTATATCAATTCATTCTTTTTTTTATTCTTCTTATTCCTTTTATAGTATAATTATATGTTAGGCTTTCTTTTTGGATGGATTATTTTTCGAGCTATTAAATCTAAGTTTGCGAGAACCTAATTATTAAAAATCTAATTTATTTTAGAGTAGACCATAAATCTATTTTTAAAAAACAATTTAGAAATTACAAATAAACATATTGTAATTCTTTCCTCTTTATGAAACATAATACTTAATAAAACCTAATATATTCCAAAAAAATCATCCAATTAATGTTATATTATGCCCATCCAAAGTGTGATCATTTAAATTAGGATTGAACCAATTAAATTTATCAAGAATTGAATTTATATGGACGTATGAATCTTGCAAATATAAATTGAATGAAAAATATGCAAATAAGTAAGAGGGCCTGCTACGTCTTATTTTTGGCAAGCCTTCTTTATCAAATCCCTAAAGAAATATTACAATTAGTCAAAAAGACTACAATAAACAAATTAGTATAAATCCAATAAAATTATAATATTCTTTTGTTTAAGAATTTAATTCTAATTAAAAAAAAAATTATAATGTTTTTTAAAAAAGATTGTTCTAATCACATAAAAATGAATTGCCATCTTTTTATTAATTAAAGCTGAAGTAAAAATCTTAAAAATAGAAAGTGATTTAGGGTTAGAAAATCTTCAATTTTTTTCAATTAATAAAGTTTATTTAGTTTTTATCTAGTTGGATGAATAAATATTATTATTATATAAGTAAAGGTTGATTAACGCTTTGTGTTAATTGAAAAAATAAATCAAAATGTAATTAAAATATGAATTTTTAACCGATAAATTTCTTCAGAGTCAGGAATTAAATTTAAAAAAATTGTATTTTATCATTCATTTAAAAATCGATTAATAGGTTAGTTACAACTGTTTTGAGTGTTTTTAAAATATCTTTCACATTAAAACTGAATTTTTAATTGGTTTCCATTTTATAAGTAGATATTAATAAAAATTAAATGTTTATTTGCTGCAATACCAAGCCAAAGAAAGACAGGTAGACAATGATCTAAATTATTTTAGTAAATCTTAGAAAAATGGTTCCACCGCTGCAAACTCTGATGCTGAATCAATTAAGCATAGCAAATGTGAAGAAGAAATTCACAAGGAACCAATCCAAGAAATTATAAATAAATCATAATTGAATGAAAAAGACAAAAAGCTTCAAGAAATTTAAAACATTGTTAACAGAATCAAGGCATATAGAAACCAAGACAAGCTTGAATTAAGGTATTCATAATATTAAGTTTTATAGCATAGATATTGAAAAGTCATTCGTAACTTCTTTAATTGAGTAGGATTTACCAACTACCTATTTTGTTGAGTATAGATGGGCTGTAAATTATACCAAATTCTTGGAAAGAATAATAGAAGAGGTACCTCAAAGAATTAATAATGATAAATTATTGACTGAAGATTGTACTCAAATGGAACTAGTCATTATACGATCAGAAAATAATACTTAACTACTTCCAGGGTTATAACCAGATAGACATTATGTACTTTTAAATGAGAGATCATGGATTTTTATACATCTATTGTATGGTGGAGGACCAACGATAATGATTAATTTGGAAATATCAGTGATATCACCAGATATTACCAATGCTGGTGAAAATAATGTTTCCATCCATACAGCAAATCCCTCAAAAATTTCATTTGATCCTGCAATAGAAATAGCAAATTAAGAAAATAAAATGTTAGATGATTCAGAAAAATCCACAAATATAAACTCAAATGGAAGAAAAATTCCTTAAACAACCAATTCAATAAAAATTGAACCAAAACCTTATGAACTACCCTATGTTGGTTTATAAAATCCAAAATATTATTGTTATATGAATTCAGCTTTATAATGTCTTTTGAGTATAAAAGAATTAAATGATACATTATTAAAAAAGCCTAAATAGTAAAATAAGAAATTTACAATGGCTTATCAAGACTTATTAAAACAAGTTTAGAATGCCATTCCAGGATCAGCTTTATCTGTAGAAAAACTTTAAAATATGTGTTTAAATAAGTTTAAATATTCTTAGTAATAAGATGCTCATGAATTTTTATTTTATCTTTTATAAGAAATCTAAGAAGAACAAGTGGGAAAAAAGAAATATTAAAAGGAAGAATTTCCAAATGCTTAGGAAGCTTGGGATGTTTACAAAAGTAGAAATCCTGATATCATAACTGATATATTTGCTGGTTAAGTATCAAGTAAATCACATTGTTCAAAATGTAAAGAGATTAGTGAGGGATTTGATTCAATCTTAGATTTGAATCTTCCTTTATCATAAAAAAGTGTTCCTAAAGAATTAAAATTATATGATTGTCTCTCTAACTACTTTAAAGAAGAGTAAATAAATGATACTTGGAAGTGTGATAAATGCTAATTTGTAAATAAATCCGTTTTAAGAAAAATTTATATCACTTAATCTCCTAAATATCTAATTCTTCATCTTAAACGCTTTACTCAAATTCCTAGGAATCAAAAGATTATAGATGAAGTTAGATATCCAGAGATTCTTGATATCAAAGAGTTTTGTGAAGAAAATGTGGAATATACAAAGTATACTTTGAAGTGTGTGATCTCTCATATAGGATAGTTAAATGGAGGTCATTATGTATCATATGCATAAAGATAAAATTAATGGTATCATTTCGATGATAACATTGTAACAAAAGATAAAAATAATCAACATCTCTCAGATAAAGGTGCTTATATAATTTTGTATGAATAAAAATGAACTACGATTTTTCTTTTTGACTTTTATTACTTATAATAATTAATCAAAATTTATATTAACTCATTAATTTATTTTTTTCTCATCTCTTAACACTTAAAGTCTCCAACTTTCTGAAAACTCATTAAACTTCATCATAAATTCTTAATGAAATCCTTAAGGATCTTATTCAGGTATTTTCAACTTATTTATATTATTCTATTGCTATTATTGTTACTTTTTAATTAATTATTATTATTGTAACTATTATAACTATTGAATTTTTTATTGATGTTGATTGCATTTTGATAGATCAATCTTCATCCTTACTGAACTTTTACTTTCTACCGCATATGTATTATTTTAAATTCTATTTTCAAATCTTCTAATACTCTCAACTATACTCTCATCATCCAATCTCCCATTATATTGGAAACTAGATTCATCCGAATCATTAACGACTGAATTATCTGCATCATTATAACTCTTTTCTAATTTATTAATCATCTATCTAACAGTTAAGATTGAACTTACTTTTTATCTCTAATAGATTAATTCTATTATTCTGAAATCGAATCTTCATTCAGGACTTCCTCATTATATATTTTTTCTATATCAATTCCAGATCTCTTTATAGCTAATACTAATTTTATTAATTTAGATTCTTTCTCAGACATTTCTTATATCTTTTCTTACATTAGTTGAGCCATCTCTTTTAATTAATGTGTTTCTAATTAATCTAAATCTTTTGTTTTCTTATCTTATTATTATTATTAAGGTTTTATCTTCTCTAATGTTTATTTTAATTAAGATACTGTCTCTAACAAGATGTCTCTTTCTTATTCAAGAGATTTATAATTATTTTACCAAATATCCCTTTCTCTTCTCATTTATTCTACCATCTCATTCAATTTTAAGTCCTATTCATAAGACATAAGAACTGCAGAATTTTACATCAATTCAAATATGTTATTAGTAATATTCATTGTTATATCTTGCCATTATTATTCTATCTCTCTTACCTAAATCTACAATAAATTTAAGGATGATTTATATTATAATGATGATCTAGCAAATTGTTTATTGAATAAATCTTTAAATGGTTCCCATAAACCTCTTGATTTTAAATAGAGCAATTTTTTTTATTGTTCTTGTACTGTTCCTTGAATTTATTTATCTAAATTCAATAATTAATCCATTAACTCTTTGGATTAACTGAATTATTATTAGTATGCCTTTTTTTACATTAATGTTTTTTCCCTCAACATATTAATTTAAGCTATGTCTAAATCAGTCTACTTTTTGTATCCTGATTTATTCTATCTTACTCCTGGACTTGTTGAATCACATGTCAAATTAGATTTTGAGCTAAAAATGTGTTGTTATTAAAATCTACATATATAGATGAGCATTCAAAGTCTACGAATCCCCTATTAATTTTTTTAATTTTAAAGCATTTTATGAACTATACATTGATTCATCCTCTATTTGATTGCTTGTGAATGCAGATATACGACTTTTAGAACTACTATTGGTTCTATTGTTAATTTCTGAAAGATTATTTTTATTAGCCTTATATCTCTTCTCTTCAATAGATTTTGATATTGTAGGCTAAGGCTTGAACCTCTGTTGACAATATTTTTATGGGATATGAAACAATTAACTAGACTCTGGTATGCTAACAGTCTAACAAATATTTAATATTAAATACTGGTTGTGATTGTTATTTTTTATAATCTTAAGTAGAAGCTTTAGAAGCTGTTTCTTTAACACTATTGGGAGTTGTCCTCATGATCAAAGTTCGATAATTAATTAAAAAATAAAATGTATTATAAATTTACTACTTTTTAATTCTCAAATATAAACTGTTGTTATAACTATATTAATATTCTTAACATTTACACATTTAGAATAAGATGAGTGATAGAAATAACCTTTAAATACGAATCAATTTTGAATTGTCTTTGAGTAAGATAAAATTTTATATTAATTACTTTTCTATAATGATTTTATTATTATAAAGATTTATTTGATTAAAAAAATATTTCTTTCTTTCCTATAAAAATAATGCCTTTATGATGCTAATTCAAGTTTTATTTGTTGCCATTTTTAATATTCCACTTATGTGTTTTCTCTTTAAGGTTTTACAAAATTCCATTATTCCTTTTTTCAATCCAACTGATTATAGAAACATACTATACTTTTCGTTTTATTTATTTGTCAAGACCTATATATGAAGATTGAAAGTGAAACAAGTAAAAAATTGTTGACAATATTTTTATATTCAACTAATAATCATGAATTTTTCAAATATGGCAATTGTGCTCACATCACTTTGATATTTTTCCTTTATCCAATTTACGCTGTATTCAATTAATTAAATTTTGGTGTCGTTGTAGGTGATCCCTTATTTGAAGTGATAAATTTCTTATCTCTTTTTAAAATGAATTCCTCATCGTTTGTTATATCAATCGATCTATACGGTAAAATTGGTTTATTGTTATCTGTTGGGTTTGAGGATTCTATATTCAATTTTTTATTTTGATGAACATTGGAAAAAGATTAACTGTGGAATCTAAATTTATTTTGCTTTTAAACTGGACATTATTTTTAAGTAACACAACCCATATCCAATTAAATAATGATTATTAATTATTTATATATAATTATTTGAGTCTAATAAGAATTATATTCCAAATTATTCATATGTTTTAGAAATTAATTTTTTATTAAACTAAAGAACATTAATAGTAATACTTTAATTCTAAGTAAATGTCTATATTCAATCTATAACTCAAAGTCAAATAATTAACTCTTTTTGAATCTCAAGATATTCTGATTCACCTTCTGAAGCATAATTTCTATTAATTTCTTAGAGATTCAAGTAAGATATTTGTATTTGTTTACTGGTTCTACGTATTTTTAAGCCTGGTTTCTCAAGAATATGATTATTAGTGACTTAATATGTTGGAGTATTTTAAAAGGAAACAAATTTAATAAGATTATCAAAGATTATATGGTTATATTTCAACAAAAGAAGTAAGTACTTCAAGAGTTTCTAGTAAGAAAGACTCCAAGATTAGTTAAGGACTTTCTACAGTATTTCCAGATAATAACTTGCCCTTCTTTGCAGAATAGGATTTTATTTATTTTCAATATTTTAAGTTTAGTAATGGTATATTCATTCTTTTACTTGTAATATTGAAATTCTATCTAAGGGGAATAAAATATTCTTTTTTTATTATTTCGTATCAGCAGAAAATATTTTTAAATTAATATAAATAAATTTTAATACTTATTAATGTGAAACGAAATGGCCATCTTATTATACTAAGCAATATTAACAATGGAAAATTTAAGATTTTCAATTAATTTAATATTGATGACTCCTTAAATGAATTGTTTTATATTTTATTATTTAATTTAATATTGATTTTTAAATGGGTTGTAATTCAACTAAATCTAGGGGGGAATAGCCTGCCTAATGTGAGAATATAATAAGAAAGTCAAAATAATCGAGTGAGCTATTAGAAATTTAATAAAATATTCTCAAACACTTAAATAAATAGTAATGCCATATAAGAACTAGTGTTACGTCTCTATAAAGTACTCTATCATCATACAGTATTGAATAATTTTATAAAAAGAAAATTCAAGGTTGAGTAATTAAAAACCTGAAATTACATTGTCCACCATTGTTCTATAGACTGAAATAGGGCCATAGTAGTTAAATAAAAAATTGTCAATTTGAGTCGAATTGCTTAGGAAATATTTGATTTTGTAATCTTTTTCTATATCATAAATATCTATTTTGCTTTAATAGTCAAGAATCAATAATACAAGAAATAAGAAAATATTCAATTCATAGTTTTGGACTGTTCATCAATGATTATTTTCTTCTTTATTCTGGAGAGTTTTTGATATACCCAAAGTGGTTTTAGGGATTGCTCTGTCTTTTATTAATGAACTTATTAAGCTCATCGCTGCTGGCCATGTGTTAAAGTCTTTTTCCGATTTGTACCTATTGTTATTGGGATAAAATATTTTCTGTTTCCTTTATATCACTCTTTTACCCATGTGTCTAACCTTCTTATTCATGAACGATTCTTGCACTTTCTATAATTTCTTGTGGAGCTTGACACAGTTTATTTGATTAACTCTTTGATTTCTAAACATTACAGCCCATAAAATGAATTTCAAAGTAAGCTAATAAAAATTGCTGATAATTTATTAATCATATTTAATTGGATTAAACATTTATTAACTAATTTGCGTTGAATCACATTCAAATGCACGCAATTAATTCAATATTATATATGAAAAACTAATTTTTGGATTTCTCAAAATCTTTGAGTTTTATAATTAATATGATGTAATGTAGTGAATTCAATAAATTTTTAATTATCAAATGTAATTTATATAATTATATAATCATACTAATTTTTATTAACTTTTAAAACTTTTAACTGTTTTCAATCTTACTTATTTTAATAACTAAATCATTTTCGATAATTGATAGTCAGCTATGTACTTCGAAATATGTATTTTCTTAATATTACTAAATTTATTTGCCCTTAACAATTAATTAAATATATACTTGTAAATTGTAATTTCATAATTATTATGAGGTAAATAGTCATCAAAAGAATACAAGGAATCAAAATTATTTAATCCAAAAGAATTATTAGCATAGATGGGTAACTTAATAAATTAAAAATACGTACATCAACATTACTAAATGGTTAGAAAATAGATGGGATAACAGAAATCTTTGTTCCTGTTTTTGTTGATATTTTTCTTATTGAAGGTCTTTATTATTAACTTCTACTATCTTCAAAATTAGTGATTTCAACTTAACGAGTTTATTAAATTAATTTTTATGGAAATGAGAATGTAGATTTTCTATTTTATTTAGAGGAAGGTATTCCTGATTTTTATTAACTATTTGAAGGAATTGGACTGTAAGTCAATGATCTGGAAGAATTTTAACGTTAACTTTTTATATCTTGATATTTATATGTACTATTTCTTGAACTTTGTTATCTAATTGAGCCAGAACCTAAACGGGATAAACGAGGATGACTTTAATTTTACTTTTATAGTTCATTCATTTAAGTTTCAAAATTGTAATTAAATGTTAATTTTGGATCATTATTCTTCCTCTCAAATTTATCTCGAGGAGAATCAATAACATTCTCTTCCTCTACTGATTTAGAATTAGATTCTGAAATACTATCAGAATTTTCATGTTCCAAAATTATTTTTAAGGATTTTTATGTTAAATCTTTATTTGAAGCAGCTAAGCTTTACGATCCAAATCCAGCTGTTGCAAAAGTTCTTTTCTATTAGTCTGTTCTAATTAATGATGCAAACTCATCATAATTTTTATCTTGTTTACTATTGATAATTTGATAATCTTTATCTTAATCGAAATTAGAGCTTTTAATGATGTTTATGAATACAATATGTTTTCAGTGTTATTTGGAAAAGATTATTATTCATAACCTGATTGTTATTTCATAAAAGATGTAGATTTGACAACTGATCTATCTCTGCTTAATTTTGTTAAACTTCTACCACTGATATATGAATCACGAATAGCCAAATCATCATATTGGAATTGAGATTAGCTAAGTTATGATATCTATAATTGATCTGAAAATAATTTTAAAAATGGCACTTCATATTATGATGCACATTAATAAAAGTTTAATGCCCTCATATCTTTAGTGTTTCTTCTTTTATCTATTTATTATATAAATATTAAAAATACATTCTTTTCTTAATTATTTATGTGGAAAAGTTAACCTTTTTAAAATACAACTTTTATCAGGCCTATATGTCAATAAAGGACATTTTGTAATAATATGATCATCTCTTAAACAACAGGCACATTCAATAGGTAAACCTAAATCGAAAATAATTTTATCTCTCTATTGATAAAATAATTACTATATAAAAATTATAAATTTAATTTTACTTTGTCATTGAAACTCAAAAGTTTTAAGAATGTTGAGCGTTCAATTTTCAATATTCTTGTTACACCTTCACTTTGAAATGTGAAATTCCTTGGTTTTTAAGTGTAAAATTCAATTTCACCAAATGAATTATTTTATTTTAAAATCTACAATTTGATATTATTCCTAGATTTCAAATACACAGAACCATCTAAAATAAAATATAAAGAACAATCATCTAATACTCCTTCTTAAATTATAGACTAATTAGGTTAATATCCAATTTCATTGCTATTATCAATAATTTATTAAATAGTTCCTTTATTAAAGTGTTTAAAATAAGAATACAATAATTTAGCTCTTTGGCTGACTTTGTATTCTTAATGTAAATTACTGGATAATTGAGAAACAAATCTATCTTGATTATATTAAGGTTGATAAAGTAAATGACTCAATATTTTTTGTTTAAGAGTTGAATCCAAATTGGTTTAAGTCATAAATTCACTTAATTACTATTCTAATTCTTTATCCTTGAATATTGAAACCATTTTAGCTAAGAAATAGGATAAGAAAAAGAGAGAGATGAATGAAATGACAGTATATACAATAATGCTCTAAAGGTCATTAACATCGATTAAGTTGGAGTTGAAGGTCAAAATACTGAGCACATAGTACAAGGAATGTAAATACTATATTAAGAAGGAATCCTCATCTTCATGTAACAAATTAAATAGCCAAAAGCAAGTTAGAGCATGGACCAGTAAAGTCGCTTTTATAATTAAAATTGCTAAAAGTGACAATGAGTTGAATAAATTATATTCACTATTGGTTATATATGAATAATTACAATTAGATTTGCTTTTAAATTTATACTAGTCTAGGGATGGTGCTCAACAAATTGATAATTATAATCCAGTAATTTTATTACAATAGAATAGTAATTAAAAAAGTCTATGTGTTTAATTATATATATATTTTACTAGATCAAATATCAATTAGGATTTACAATAATGATTTATGATGGTTAATAGATGTGTTTCAATTTATCCTGTTATTGCAAATGCTGAGATGGAGTTCACAAGTGCATCTATGAGTTTGAATGTGAGAAATATAATAAAGATGTTTGATATTCTTAATGGAATGATTATAATTTGAACTATCATTATCAATAAATAAAAGAGACTCCAATATTTATATAATTTTGAGTTCGGTTACAAGATAACTAACATTGTTGACATTTATTACATGATTGAATGCTGTCTTATTAACCAAAATCAAAAATATAGGAATATTTTCTTACTTTTTCATTAATGTTGATTTTGTTTTTGAGAAGTTCTGCAAATTTGGGTTTGAGTTTCTTTTGGTTTTGGAAACCTTTAGTAGTCTCTTGACTTTTTTATGTGAATGCCAATAATTGAAAGTTGCTTGGTTCTTAGATAAAGGAAATCCTTTCATTAGATATCTGAGAAATGTAAATAAGAAGGAAACCTCATGATTGATATTGAAGGGTGATAAACACAATCTAGATCGATCTAATGTCTTTACAGTTGGGTCTTTAACTGAGTAATCATCCTAAGGTTAACCTGGATGGTCTATAGTAAATGGAGTATATTAAAATGGACCTATTTATGATATGTATATTACCTTTCAATTAATCATAATTATTTTATACTGGTTCTGTTTTTGTAGAGTTAACTTATTAATTTATCATAAAGATAGAAGTTAATTAATTAAATAATTAATTAATAATGTTAGTGGATTATAGTGAAGATGAACAAGAGAACATGGATAACAAGCCAAAGTCAATATTGGTGAATCCTGAAGTTGATTGTTCACATTTGGTGAAGAAGAAAGAGGAAGAAAAAGCTCTTGAATTATCAAAGACATATAATTTTTTGGGATAGAAAAAGAATCATTTAACAGGGAATGTAGAATCAGTATATTACAATGATGCAGTATTTGAAGAATAATTTCATAAGTTCAATGTATATGGTTTTGCAGTAGATCCTAATGGTATAAAGATTAATTTAAATTAGAAAGGAATAGAAGAGTGGTAGCATGTAATTAAAAACAAGAGCAATTATCTAGTTTAATGAAAGAAGGTTATGATGTAGATGCATTAGATCCACTTTTTAGTAAAAATGTACTTGCAGGTATGCACAAAGAAGACAAATTGAAATAATAAGAATTAAAATCAAATAGAATGAAAGCAAATGATCCATCTAAGGGAGAATTTATGGGACCTTGGGCAGGATAATAAGATGAATAATTTGAAAATATATAAATGAATGAAGAATAATAAAAATTATTGGATTAATTAGAAGAATAAAGAAAATAAAAGATTGATGAATCAAAAAATAAGAAGAAAACTTTGTTCCTTATATGGATTAACATGTAAGTTAAACAGAATAATTTGGAGGAAGATAATTCATTGCACCTCCACCTGAATTAAAATATGTTGATCATACATGTTATATACCAAAAAGATGCATATAAACATTTCATGGACATACAAAAGGTGTATAAGTATGTAAATTTTTTCCTAAATTTGGTCATCTCATGTTGAGTGGTAGTCTAGATAATAAAATTAAAATGTGGGATATAATTGGTAACAAATAATGTGTCAGAACATATTATGGTCATTAAGGAGCATTAAGAGATCTTAATTTCTCCAATGATGGAAGAACCTTTTTATCTGCAGCTTATGATAAAAAGATTCTTGTTTGGGATACAGAATATGGTAAAGTCACATAAACTATCAATTTATAACATTTCCCTTATTGTGTAAGATTAAATCCAGATCCAGCTAAATAACATTCTTTTTTATTAGGATCATCAGATAAAAGAATAAAATAGTTTGATATAAGAAGTGGACAATAAACATTAGTTTATGATGAACATTTATAAGCTATCAACACAATCACATATTTTAATTAAAATAGAAAATTTGTTTCAAGTTCTGATGATAAAAAACTTTTCATTTGGGAATTTGGTATCCCTGTTGTTATAAAACACATCAGTGATCCTGAAATGCATGCAGTGACAGCTACTGCTGTTAATCCATCTGGACTTAATTGGGTTGGATAATAAAGTAATAATTTGGTAATTTATTGATTATGATGATTAAGATTATTGTTTATGATACTAAGGCTGGAAATTTCAGAATGAATAGAAAGAAGAATTTTAAAGGACATGTATCTGCAGGATATGCATGTGGTGTTACATTTTCAGCTGATGGATAGTTTTTAGCATCTGGTGATTCAGAAGGTAGAGTATTCTTTTGGGATTGGAAAACAGCTAAAAGTTATAGAACTATCTAAGTAATTATATCATATTTAATTAATAGGCTCATGATAATGTTTGTATAGGTGTAGAATGGCATCCTATTGAACCAAGCAAAGTCGTTACTTGTGGATGGGATGGAGTACTTAAATTATGGGATTGATTATCAGTTTTAAATTAATGTAGATATATAATCAATAATCACTAAATTTTTGGTTTTATTTAAATTCTATCTTTCATTACATTCAAACGTACGACATCACATTATTCTAACTATTGAGTATAAAATATTTCTAATTGATCTTTCAAAAAAAAATCTTCTATAAAATATTCAAACTTTGCTTAACAAACTGGACAATTCATTTCATTAAGATTTATTAGCCCTTCTTGATGTGAATCTATTATAGCATATTCAAAAGGTTATGCATGAGTACAACTATTACCTCTTATTGGTCTTATAATCTTCTAATTTGATATTGGACACTATATTAAAATATTTTATTATTATACTTTTAATTTCATAAATGTTATAGCTTATTTTCCTTTTAAAATGGATTCTTGATCTCTCTTAACAACAACTTTTGAGATTACTTTATCCTCTACATAATTTATGTAATCTTTTTTATTGATATTAGCAAATCCTGTTGTTATGGTAATGAAATTCATCATTTTTACATCCACATACACTTATTCAAATAAAGGAATATCTTTTGGTTTTACTTTTTTTGTGAAAGGTTATTTGCAAAGAGGACAATAATCCATAACATTAACAACCATTTTTGTTTCAGCAGGATTTTAACATTAATTCAAAATGCAACTCATGTACCTCAGATCACAAGTTTGAACCTATTCACATCTAATACATCTACAAGGTAATTCTATTCTCTAATTTGTAAATTAACAAAACATAAATTCTAATTTTTGTTAATTTATTATTGTTTAATGTTTCTAGTAAAATTCTTCTGTTCTATCTTGATTAATAGGACTTGTGTAAATCTAATCAACTATTTTATAAATTTTAGATTAATAATTTAAATATTCTGATGTTTAATCAAATTATCTATAAACTATAAGGTTGATATCTTGTTTATCTTCCAAACTATCCTACAATTATTTTTTTTCTTTGTTGTATATAAATGAAAATCTAAAACTATATGATTTTAAACAACTATTAAATAAATCTTAATCTAAACATAAATCTTCTTCCTTTATTACTGAATTACAATCAGGTCTTTTGCATTTAAATTGTTTTTCTTTTTTATCAAAATGAAATAATAAGGCAGTCAAATCATAAACTTCAAAATGATTACATTAATAACTTCTAACTGGGATCATTACTTTTATAGAACTTAAAGAACAATTATTATAAAATAGAAAACTGCAATGAATATTGAAGTTCCTAACCATTTAGTAAAATTGATTTTAAGTTCTAATTTCTTTTTTCATAAATTTCCCGATTTATTCAAAATAAGAATTCTAAACAGTTCCCATCTTCCCTTTATGCAATGGATAATATGTTTTATCTGCAAAATTATACATCATTTATCTTGGTAATTCCCCACACTACCTTTAAAAATATAATTTATACTTTTGATCTTAAATGATTGATTATCATATGAGGATAGAAGGCATCCTCTATTTTTTCGAACTTAGTGATAGTTTTACAAATGGGACATGGAAATTATTTCGATTTTTGTTATTCAAGAGAAGAAAAGTTTAGTTTTAAAAATTACTCCAAATCAATCACCGCATCATAATGTTTAAAACCCTTGAAACATTCAGTTAAATGAACCTTTCTTTTATAATTTTAATTATACAGCATATTTTATTGCTTCTTTAGTTAAACTACACTCAAAATTTACAGTCATTGTTGAAGTTAGACCACTATATTTTTTTGTTCTTTCATCGAAATCTGTAGTAATGATTGATAATTATTCTAGCTTCTTTTTAATTTCTATTATTAATTATGATATTGCTCTAGGAGGTTAAGCAGGAAGTTAAGCAGGAGGTTAAACAGGAGGTTAAACAAGAGGTTAAACAAGTTGTTGATGTGGAATACCTGGCTATGACATGTTTTTTTATATTTATTTTAATTATTATATATTAGAAAGATTACATTTAGAAGTAAATTAAAAAACAATATTTCTATGCTCTTGGTTAATTTTAATTTGAAAGAAAAATTAAAATTATGTTCAACTATTTAATATTTATACATGGATTTTTTAAAAGTAAATAAAATTATTATTAATAAATGGGTACATCATGCTCTTGCAAATCTATGTTCTCTGTATGCACAGCTGAAGTCACTAGACATCATACACTCTCTCCAAAATCAGAAAAAATAATTGAAAAAGATAATTCCTTCATTTAAATTTCAGAAAATACAGATAAGCATTTCATTCTCTAATAATATCCTGAGAGATTTATAATCATTTATCCCTCTGATGATGAAAATTATGATGTTCTAAAACAGGAGATAATGGAAGTGAATGAAAATTGCTCATTAGTTATTTAAGAATATAATGACTTTACATTAAATTCAAATAATTACTAGGAGTTATCAAGTCAAAGGCCATGTTCATTCAATGACTTTCAGTTATGAGACTAATGGAAATGATATTACTCTATGTTTTCGATATATTAAAATAACCAGTCAAGTATTGTTTCACTTTCCATTTATCAGTATTTCTTTAAGACCTTACAATAAATTCAAGTTTATATAATATATGTTCACATTTTATCACTATATATTAGATTATTTACAATAATACATAAACCAGAAGTTAATTTTTAATGGTCAATTTAATATAAACCAATAAAATTGTAAATGAAAATCAATATCTGTAATTCTCAACCAAAGAATATAATTGAGATTTATAAAAATTATACCTTTTTGTATCTAAAACAAAAATACTATTTGACAGAATTAAATAAATGAATTGATTTCAATAATCAATAAACATATTACTATTATAAAATTACATAATAATAGTGTTATAATTAAAATTTATTGTTATTTGTCAATGAAACAACTAAAAAGTTAAGCAAAATAAAGTTATTACGACAATTTAAAATAAAAATCACATTTCAGATCTTATACATTATAATCTGATCAGGAATCTGTTGTAGATAAGTTAAATACTTCAACTGTTAAAATATTAGATGAAATGTTGTATGCAAAATCAAAGTTGGTTGAATTGGAATCTGATTTTTAGATACGATAAAAATCTTATGAAATAGAAAAACAAAAAAAAATTTTGTAAATGAAAGAAGAATAATTAAGAAATGAATAAATGCAAAGTCAAGGTAAACCAAAAATCAACAAGACTCAACAAATCTAAGAAATGATCAATAATTATATGGAAGCATCCAAAAATAGCAAATTTGGTGATTTATTACTTAATAAAGAAAAGAATATGCAATAAGAATTAACCTATAACATTAGATATGAGAATTCAAATATTCATGAAAATAATGAACCAGAAAGAATAGCTACATAAACATTAGAAAGCACTAAGATGTACAATGAGTAAAGTGTTTCAAGAAAATCAAATTCTTACATTCCAATTCATGAAAGAGTTAAATATATAATTTAAACAAAAAATGACAAAATTTAAGAATAGAAATAATAATAATAATAAGAAATAGAAGAATATTATTCAGGCTTACCATTCTAACCTTTAAGCACAAAATCATAGAACATTAAATTTACTCAATAAGACTCGGAGGAATTTGTAAGTAATTAGTTGAAATGGAATCAATAGAGGGATAGAAAGATATATGAGTAATAATTAAAAAAGGAAAATGATACACCTAAATATTCTTATAGACCAACAATAAGTCCTTGGCCAGTAATATAATCAAGTGTATAAAGGAAACATTCAAAATCAATTAATTTATCATTTTTATAGTCAACGGCACATAAAACTGAGGCTTCACCTAAGAAAAATAAAAAATCATTTGTTTTTCAAACAGATTTAAGAATAGCAAAAAGAAGAGAAAAGGAATAAAAGAAGTTTCAGAAGTGATCAAAATTTCTAAAACTTTTTTTTTATGTGATTTATTTTTAATTTTTATAAATACTTTTAATTTGTGATAATGAACATTAATCATAAAATTAATAAATAGCTTCAATTTTATTATTATTAATAATAAATACTTCATTTATTAATTCATCTCTGGATGGGTTTTTGGTAATTATTATGATGATATGTAACATTATAACAAATAAATTAAAGTATATACTTATTGTAATGAATTAATTATTATTTATTATTTAGGCATAACAATTATAAATATAAGAAAGAGCTCTCTTAGAAATTTAAGGTGTAATTTAAAATTCATTTTAATACATACCTTTATATTATCAACTTATTTATTAATATATTCTATATACTTAATCAATTATCGTATATTTTAAGTTGATCACCTATTATTTAGTATTATTCTTGCTTAAAAAATATTATCTGATACATGTATATTTTGGGATCCTATTTAATATAATCTTCATTCTTAACAAGATACTTTGCTTTTTATTCATTTTAAACTTTATCTGTTGCATTTTTTGTTTTTTAAAGAGTGAAGCAAAACATATTAAAGAGCATATACTAGGTCACAAATTAATAATCTAATTGTATAAAAATATATAATAGTGTAGTCATTATGGATTCACGAGTAGTAATGGATGAGAGTTAAAGTAATTGTTGTTCAAATGGATTTTTTCTTAAAATCTTCTTTACATTATCGAGCTGTGACCTAATGAAATATTATAAATATCATTACCAATCCCATTCATTAATTTTACTCTTCCTTTTAGAATAAAATTTTCAGGCACATGATATAAAGCACTTGCAATGTAGTTACTCTTATTTATATAGTGTCTATATGGTAGGTCTAGATGTTATCTCAAACCTTATCCATTTAATTAATCAGTATTTTCTTGTACAAAAGAGAGTTTCTTATTTTTAGAATGTATATTATGACAAATGATGAGTCCCATCGATTTATTGGCTAAAATTATGTTATTTAATTGAATTATTTTATAGAAGCATATTATATGGTTATAAATATAAGTTTATAAAAATATATGAAAATAAATCTTTTTTTAAATAAATCGATTTATAATTGAACCAATCTATTCCAATTAGAGCGAATTTGGATTAAAATTCGAAAAATTTTGGGACCTCTATGAACAGTATAGGTTGTGATCAGTGATTAATTGAATAAGTAACACTACAATTTGATGAGGACACACAAAGAATTCCAATACATATGAGATTTACTATTAATTAAATCAGTCATTTTTTTTTTCAATATATATATATAAATACTATTGTCCACATAACATCATTTCCTAAAATATTCCAATGCAATTTTTAAAAATTCAAAAATTAAAGAAAATCTGCCACATTAGAGGCAAAGGGATATGGGTAGGTTGATTATTATTACTGAATAGATGAAAACACAGCCCATATATATTTGATAAATATTAGCCATAGTTTTTATTCTTGAATTAATATAAAAGTATCATCTATAATATATATACTAAGTAAAAGCATGGTCTAATTTAGATTGTTTGTTTTGAGAATACATCCATAGTGAATAGAGCTCAAAACTTTTAAAAATATTTGTACAGATAGAGAATTAAATTATCTACTTGTTGATTAGAAGGAATTTGCAAATGAGTTATTGAATTATATAAATTACTGTTTTTGAACAATGTTGATTGTATATTGCTGATTGATTTCATGCTTAGAAAAAAAAAATATATATACATTAAGAAATTCTCAAATAATTCTAATTGTAATAATTATTAACATATATAATTGTTATTATTCAGAAATTGTATAAAACTTAATAATTGAGGAAATGATCTATATAGATATTATAATTTTAAGAATTGAAGAGAATCTATAAAGTATTAAGTTCATCAATGGAATGAGAATTTGATTTAATGTGATGTAAAATCAGTTATTCATAAATAAAAAAATTAAAATGTTAAATCCAACTAATACAAATAAGCTTTCAACTTCTTCTTAAGCTCTTTCTAAATCTGTTCATTTTTCTCTTGGTAATTCATAAGCACCTGTGAATTTTAGTGATGTGAAGACAGTTTCTGGTATTTCAAAATCAGCAATTGATCATCCATAGGTGGGATAAGTTACAGCAATTGATTGTGGAATTCATATGAAATAATTAAAAGGATTTTGTATAGAATAGAAATGTATACATGAAAGAAGAAAATTGTGTGTTGGGTATTTGATATACTCATGTTTGTTAGATGTTTGTGGGGACATACTTGTATTCATAAAGTATAAGTACCTGAATTTGTTAAATTGTTGACAGACAAATTAGCAATTGCAGAATATGACTTTTTTGATAAAGTATTGAAAGTTGTTAAGAAAGATCATTTATAAAATGAAATTGATGAAATGTTCTTGAAAATAAAAATGGATTTTGATAATCATCTTAATGATATATATTCATAGTTTATGTATTGGACAAAACATGGAATGGGAGATGTAATTAAGAAAGGATTTTTGGCTGATTTCTTATTGGATGATAATGTAATTGAATAAATCATTGATTTGGTATTAAAAGGAAGAGGTATATATTTCTATTTTATACATTAGCAATGGAAGCTGAAGATGAAACAATTTAAACTTGTGTAGAATTGATTAATGCAGATCCTTAAGAAATTAAATTATTACCATAATAATTATAAACTACACTTGTTGAATGTGAGGAAGTTATTCGTTAAACTTTACATTAACTAGAACAAAGTTTAATAACATTTAAATAAACTCCATTTGATTTTAGAAATGTGAAAGTAAAATATTATAATGAATAAATCTAAGTAAGGTGTGGAAATACCAAGATTAAGGATTCCAGGAACTCAGGGCAATATTTAAGGTGGAGGAGGTTTTGGATTTGGTGGTGGATTTAGTTAAATTCCACAAACTAATTTTATTGGATCAGCTAGTCAATTACCAAGAACTAGTGTACCACCTACAACTACTCATTTTCAAAATAGATTTGCTTCTGGTTTAGCATCATAATTAAATGCTAAGTTATTTATTGATGCAAGAGACTTGCATTAGAGTTAGGTTTGGGCTGTATGTAAGATTAGTTCATAAGTAATTGCTACAGGAGACTGGTAAGGTAACATAAAGATTATTGGATTGACATTGGAAGGATAATATTAATTTATGTAGTCATTGAATCATGGAAAGAATGTTTATTCTTTATTATTATCGGATACAACAACTCTTATTTCTGCTGGTTAAAATCAGAAAGATGAATGGACAATAAAGGTTTGGGATTTAGAGAGATCATCATTAATTAAGGAATTGAAAGGACATATAAATTATATATTTTCATTAACTCAACCTGCTCCAGGGACATTAGTATCATGTTCATATGATGAAACTGTGAGAGTTTGGAATTTATAGAATGGATAATGCATAAAAGTTTTCAAGGAATTCAAGACATCTTTTAATGATTTGTTATCTTGGAATTAAGAAGAGGTTATTTGTTGTTCAGATGATAAAGCTATAAGATTATTGAATATTTAGACTGGAGAAATGAAAATGTAAATATTTGATTCTTGTTTTGTAAATGGAATATCAAGAGTATCATAAAATGAAATAGCTGTTGGTAATTTTAAAGGTGAAATCTTGATCATAAATGTAACTGAATAGAAAATAGTGAGAAGAATGGGTTCACATAAGAGTTTTGTATGGAGAATTAAAGTAATAAAAATTTATAATTGTAGATGATAGATAAGGATTTGATTGCTTCTGCTTCATTTGATAAAACAATTAAGATTTGGGAATGGTAAAGTGGACAATTAGTTGCCAGTTTAGAAGGACATTAAGATATTGTTAGATCAATTGAACTTATAGAAGAAATTGGATTTTTAGTAAGTACTAGTGATGATAAATCTATTAAAGTTTGGAGATTAATTTGAATATATAAAAATAAAAAGCAATATATTTTATATTTATATATATATATTTAACTTATCAACTAAAGATATTTTCTAAAAATGTCTTCTTTTTCTATGGTTATTGTTACTTCTAAATTTATACTGGTTTAGATGGTGGGGACTTTATATTAAATTATAAATATGTACATATCTTCTTGGTTAACTGACTGGTCTTCCTTAATATGGAGTGTGATTATATACTGGGGCTACTCTTGATGGAACATAACTTGGTTAAACATATGATTAAGCAACATATGGTTATGGAGCAACATATTATTGAATAGGTGCAACATATTAAGGAACTTATTGCACAACAGATTGAATAACAGGTTAAGCAACAACTGGTTAAGCAACAACTTATTATTAATGAACCACTTATCTTTCTACTGGATAATATTCTACTCTATCTTAAAATCTATCCACAGGAACATATTCTATTGTTGTTATTTCATATTTATACCTGTAACTTTATCATAAAATACTTATGGAATATATTCAGTCTAGTATTCCACAGCTTAATATTCAGTGACATATTTCTCTCTTGGTACTTAGATTCTTTGTCTAACTTCTTCATATTCAATTACTGATTTCTCGTAAGGAATATATCTATGAAAAATATTTGAATTTGATTCTTACTCAATTCTGCTTTCACCCTTTATTACTTATTAAGCTGGTTAGACAGCAACTGGTTATACAATTGGTTGAACTGCTACTTGTTAAGGAACGTATTAGACAGGAGCAGCAACAACAGATTATTAAATAGGGTAGTATGATGGACTAGCAAATTACATTGGTGGAGCATATGTTCTTGGTGGAGAATATGCAACTGGAACTTAAGGGGCATTTTAAACTGGTTGAGGAGGTCTTTAAGAAGGGTGATTGCTCATATTTTTGAATATTAATATTAATAATTTCAAATATCATCGTTAAACATTTATAACTATACTCTGTTAATTCATATTATTTTATATTTATACTATTCTTGTATCAATTTTATTCTTAGAACTGATTAACATTATTCAATTTCAATTTAATCACTCCTAAATATTTTATTGATAATCATAATTCAGTTATTATTTAAATATTATCTGTTTATAATTAGTTTTTTACTTAATAGAATTACAATTCAAATTATTATTAAGATCTTTATAGGAATAATATTAGGTTTCTACTATTATATGTCTACATTAAGAGTTGTGTTGTTAGGAGTTTTAGGACATGGAAAAACATTTCTATTTAATAAATTAACATAAGCAAATGAGCCTGTAATTTATGGAGGAAAATCAGTCACAAAATAAATTGTGATTGGCTATTCAGCCAAAGGAGAATTTGAAATTGTTGATACACCTGGATTTGAGGCAAGGGAAGATAAGTTATTACATGCAGCTGGTGTAATTGCAGCATTAGCATAAGGAGATGTCAACAGAATATTAGTAGTTGTTAAATGTGAAAGAACAGATATAATGATAACAAATATTAAAAAAATTATAGGATCTATTTAGAGATACAGAGATTTAACAACAATTATTGTTTCGTATTGGGATGAATAATAAAGAAACATAATTAAAAGTTACTAGAATGTTGATTTGTAACAAAAAAAAGAATAAGAAGCAAAGTAACAAATAACATTAGCAATATAAAACAATTTTAATATTTTCTCAGTAATATTTTCATCTTTCGATGATGATCCTATTATTATCACAAAAAATATAACAAACGTTATTCTATAATCTCGATTTACTAAAATTCACCTGTCAGAAACTGAAATTTATAGTTCATTTGATTTATTAAGTTTAGATGATGAACACGAAATGGAATTTAATTAATCCATAAGAAAAATAAAGAGTGGATTTAGAAAAATCTCAAGTTTATTCTTAAAGTATGTCAAAAATTTGAGACTCGATGATTCTCATTTAATAGATAAATTGCATTACTTATCATTAGGAATTAAAAGGATAGCAAATTAATATATAGAAGAATTCGAAAAGCAATATGAAGATTATATGAATGAAACCTATGATACGGATGGTATAAATATAAGATATCTACATCATATTTATCTTAAAAAAGAAATTCGATTGGATCTTGAATAAGTTATTAATGCAGCCCAAGCTAAAATGAAAGAATCTTAAAATCACTGTTTTAACTGGATTAAATAGTGTCCTTATTGTGGATTGGTCTGGATAAAAGTTGTTGGATGTGATAATGAAACTACATGTGGAAATAGAGTATACTCCTCTTCTGATGATTTATTGAGAAGACCTGAAAGATAAAATCGTTATAACATAATTGTAAAAAATGATTCCATTGATGTTGAGATTGTGTAAAAGAAAAGTGATGAAAATAAATTAGCAATTAAATAAGATTTAGATATTGGTTAGATATTATATGATTCTATTAAGGATGATCCAGTATTTACTTCGAATTTTTTCTTTTTAGATGAAGATCATTAAAAAGAGATATTTAGCTAAATTATATATTTATATTTTGATAATGAAAGTCTAAGTTATTATAAAGAAAACTGGAATGAAGAAGATTAATAAATGATGATAAATGAATTCAAAATTATGCTTAAAGAAAATGGATGGCTCATAGATGATTAAATAAACTTTAGAATAAATTAGGAAAAATCATTAGGATGTGGGAGAACAATCATATGGAAAGATTTAGCTCCTTTAAGTGGACCATTGTTAAGAGAATTACTATCACCTGAATTGATTGACTACTTTAATGATCAAGAATAATTACTAAAAGATGAAGCTGACGATATGGCAAAGGAACTGGAAAGAACATATAAGAATTTGGTGAATTAAGCAATTAATGAATAATTGAAGAATATAAAAGTAATTCCATAATAACATAGACAAATACAAACTTAAAACAATAATGAAATGTAATAAAATGGAAAGATTATGGAAAACTATTAAAAGCTCATTAAGGAAACTAAGATAGACTAATAAAATATTAAAAGAAGATATAGCATTAAAATGATGACAGATTAAAATTTTTATTCAGATACTGAAATAATTGATACTGTCAGAAAAGAATAGTCTGAAACATAGACATTAAAAACTAATTGATTTTTAATAAATTTAACAATGCTAATTAATTATAAAATTTTAATCATCTTATTTAATCTGTGAAAATTTTTCATAATTTACATACTTATCCCTTAATAGAATAAGGTTTTTTCTATTAGAAAAACAAATACCCATATATATGTTTTTATAGATATATATATAGACTAATGAAAACATTAAGAGTTGTTTAATTAGGAGCAATTGGATCTGGAAAAACTGCATTTTTTAATTGTATTACATCCTCAAATGAACCTGAAATTTCTGGAGGTCCATCAGTTACAAAATAAGTTGTAGTTGGTTAAGCAATAATAGGAGAATTTGAAATAATAGACACGCCAGGGTTTGAGAGTGAAAGTGACAAATTATTACATGCTGCTGGTGTAGTAGCAGCATTATCTTTAGGAGATGTTAATCGAATCCTTATATTTGTAAAGTTTGAACGAGATGATAGAATGATTAGTTCGATAAGATAAATACTATCTCCAATTAGGAGATATAAAGACATTGTAACAATTGTAGTTACTCATTTCGATTATTCAATTAATAAAGTAGAGGATTAAGTTCGTTTATCAAAAAGAATAAAATCAGAATTCAATATAGACTCAAGTTTATTTTATTCCAAAATATCTTCAGACCATATCGATATTTCATTAAAGATTTCTAATATCATAGCTTTATCTGAATTTAAATCAATTTAATTGCAAGATTCAGAAATATTTAGTTAATTTGATTTACTCCAATTAGATGATTATAATTAGACTAAATTAGAAAAGAACTAAACAGCTATTTTACGTTAATTTCGAAAAACTGCAAGACTATATAGATAATTTATTGATTAAATGGATTTGAGTAATCCTTTACTTATTGATATTTTACATGAATTAACATTAGATATTAAAGCTGTAGCAAATTGGCATGTTGAAGAATTTGAGAGGTAGCATGGAGAAGAATTGAATGAATTCTATGATGTATAAGGTGTAAATATTAAATATTTGCATCATATTTATTTAAAAAAATAAATTAGGTTGGATCTTATTAATGTAATGATTTAAGCCTAAAAGACAATGACTAAATCCCAAATTCATTTTTATAATTTTATAAAATTATGTCCAAATTGTAAATAGCCTTGGATGAAGGTTGTTGGATGTGATGGAGAAACTAAATGTGGAAATAGAATTCTCCCTTTTGAAAAAGATGAAATTATTGGTCAAGCATCAGCACCAAAGAAATTTGAAATCAAAATAATAGATGATCAATTAAGAGTTGATATTATTCATAATTAAGATGAATAATATTCAACATAAACTGAAGAAATAGATTCAAAATTTAATTAATTATATGAATACTTTAAAAATGATATTCATTTTTAGAATCATTTAGGAAAGAATTTTAAGAGAGATGCCCTTTTAAATTTAATGAAGGATAAATTTGGTAAAGGTATGGATGATATATGTAAAAAGATTAATAATGAGAGCAAAGGAAAGATCATAGAATAACTGAAAATTTATTTTTATAGTTTATTCAAAGTGGGTAACTATGATGATTATACAAATAAATCTATTGGTTGTGGAATTAAATTTAATTGGTCAGAACAACCTCCTTTAAGTGGACCTGAATTAAATGAATTACTTTCACAAGATTTAATTGACTTTTTTAATAGAGATTAAGAAAAATTATTAAAAGATGAAGCATATTTTTTGGAATAATCTTATAAAAAATTAGTAAAAGATGCCATAGAAGAATAAAAAAACAATAAAAAAATAATAATAAAATCACAATTCTCTTCACAATATGAGATTAAAACTTAAATTGATAAAAACATCTAGCTATATGTTGCATCGGCGAATAAAGAATAAAATAATATGATAAATCTAAGCTAGTGAATACCCTTTTATATATCTTAAATAATTAATATTATATTTGAATAGATTTAATTATCTTATTTCTAGAATTTATATTTTAATAGATTTTCAATTTTCTTAAGAAATCAAATAATTATTATTTAAGTTTAATATAATTGTAATAGAATTATAAAAATAAAAGTTGAATAAAGGAATTAATGAGTGGGTTAAGAGTTGTTCTTTTAGGAGTTATCGGATCTGGCAAAACTGCCCTATTTAATAATTTGACTAAGAATTAAGAACCTGTAAAATAGGGAGGAGCATCTGTTACAAAATCAGTAGTGGTAGGAGTATGTACATTAGGGGAGCAAATTGAAGTAATTGATACTCCAGGTTTTGAAGCTGATGATGATAAATTATTACATGCTGCAGGAGTAATTGCTGCGCTTTCAATGGGTGATGTTAATAGAATATTAGTAATCTCAAAATTTGAGAGAGACGGTAGAATGATGAATGCATTATAATAAGTCATAGCTCCAATTGCAAGATATAGGAATGCTATAACAATTTTAGTTTCACATTGGGATCTTTCAGAAAATAAAGAATTAGACGAAAAACATTTAGAAAAGAAAATAAAGGATAGGTTTAATATCGGATCTTTACTTTATTATTCCAAATTCGATGATCCTAAAATTATTGCTCTCTAAATTTTAAAAATTATTGGCTAATCAAAATTAACAACTATAAAATTATAAGATACAGAAATATATAGTTAGTTTGATTTATTAAGTTTGAACTTTGAATGCCAAGATTAATTAGATATAGATAAACATTATATTCTTACAGAATTTAGGAGGACTGCGAATATTTTTATTAAATTCATAAATGAGGTAGTTGATTTAAATGATCCTAAAGTTGTTGATATTTTGCATTTTATATCATTAGAAATTAAGAATATTGCAAATAAGTAAGTTGAGAAATTTGAATAATAGCATGGAGAAAAAATTAATAAATTTTATGATACTAATGGTGTTAATGTTAGATACTTACATCATATTTATCTAAAAAAAGAAATAAAAAAGGATCTTGAGAACGTAATTAAACTAGCTTAGGACAAAATGACAAAATCAAAAAATCATTGTTATTAATGTTTAAAGCAATGCCCATATTGTAAATTAATTTGGATCAAAGTTGCTGGATGTGATGGTGAAACTATACTTGTGGAAATAGAGTATATTCTTCTAAAGATAAGGTGATGAAAAAATTTTCAACTCAAAGGAGATTTTAATTTAAAATAGAATCAAGCAAATTGGTTATGGAAGAAATGTGTTAAGAAAATAACACAAAAGATAAAATTCAACAAGAAAAATCAGATTCTGTTGAGGATGAGATTTATAATCTTTTGAAAAAAGATGCAATTTTTAATTAATTTCTTGGACAAAATTTTACTAAGGTTTAGTTGATGAAACTAATAGAAGAGAAATGGAAGCATAAAATGTTCAAATTTGAATGTTATTATACCCGTTATAAAGAAATTTCTGTCGATTAAGATAATTTAATCGATTGGTGTTACGAATCATTAGGTATAGTAAAAGAATATGAAAAATAAAATGATAAAAAAATAAAAAAATTTGGTTGTGGATAAACCTTAATTTGGTCATAGTTACCACCTTTAAGTGGACCTGAATTAAATGAATTACTATCAATTGAATTAATAGATTACTTCTCTGATTAAGCATAATTAATTGATGATGAAAGCAAATTTTTAGAGAAAACTTATAAAGATCTAGTTAATTAGGCGATATAAGAATAATTTAAAAATAAGAAGGTTATCTAATAATAATCACAATAACAGAGTATTGATTAATGAAACAAATGAATTATTAAACTATTAATGTATTACATACTATATAATTTGTCATTGATCTACAGTTCCAAAATATCTATCTCCAAAATCACCTACTCCTGGGAAACGATGATCTTGAATAGTATTAAGTGCATAATCTACTCCAGCCGTGATGAGTTTGACTTTAGGAAATTAATGTAAGACTTTTGAGAGTCCTTTTTCACATGAAACAATGTTTACAGCAGCAATATTTTCCTAATTGACTCCATTAGATTGTAGTGCTTTTATTGCTGTACTGATTCTTCCTCCTGTTGTAATCATAGCATCTGTAAGGATGACCTAATTTATTTAATTAATACTTGTTTTTGATCTATGTCTTCAGGGAATTTACAATAAATTAACTAGGGATCTTTAGTTTATGGATGTTCTTAAACTAAAATAAATCCAACTGAAGCTCCTGGAAGTACCTTAAGAGCTTCACCTAAGAAGGCGTTTCCAGATCTGACCATCACAACTACACAGAATTATTTATTTTCAAATTAAATCTCTTATGCTGGTGTTTAAGTTTATGAGCCTTCAGGAGGAGTCAATTTTTTACTATGTTCAGATATGGCTTTTTCCATAAGCAATCTAATCAATCTGTCAGAATACAATCTGAAGTCCTAATTAGGTTTGAGATCATAAATACTTTTGTTTGAGTAGTTTGATTACGAATCACAGTCAATAAATGTTCAACTTAGAATTTATCCAATACATAAAGACTAGGAAATCTAAGATGAAATTATTATAATTCTGAATGTGAAATAAAAGAAAAATACGGTGCAGCGCATTAAAATCTTTTTTATTATTGAGCAATTAGAGTGAATCCAAAGAGCCCTAGGAATCCATTTTCGAATATCTTTAGAAGTCTCGAATTCATATTTTAATAATTTATTTTAATAATAACAATTGTGAGTTAATCATAATTAATGAGAATCTATAGAAATGGTAATCAAATTCAAATTTGCATGATTGAATCTTTAAATAATTATTAAAGAATAATAATAATAATTTAAAATTGATTATTTGTTTTATGTTAAAAATACAATATTTAGATCAGAGTTTGTCCAAATATTCATTAATGTCTGGCAATTAAACTTTGATACCCTTTCTCTTTCTGATAGATAAGACTAAATCATAAACCTAAATGATTAATATAAAATAATACTTTGCTTCCAACTTCAAGTGGATTACCGTTAACAATAGCCCAATGATCAAAAACACATTGAGGGAAGGCTTGTCCTTAAGTCATACCTCTTAAATGGGCAGTGAAACCGAATGATTCAGCAACTGGTAAATGAGCTCTAACCTATGAAAATAGAATAATATTAATACCACTGAGAGTGGGGTTCCTGCAACTTATTCTTCTTCAATGACTGTTCCTCTTCTGGTGTTGAGACAATTATATACACCACCAGTAGCATCATTTGGTGCAGTAATTTCAGCCAAGAAGACTGGTTCTTATAATCTTGGTTGAGCTGTCAATTCGCATGCATATACAATCTTCTGGCAGTTGGAATAATTTAACCACCTCCTCTGTGAATAGCATCAGCATGTAAAACACAATCCAAAATGTTGATTCTGATACCTCTTTGATTTTCTTCACATAATGGTCCTTCCTTTGTTGACCATTACCAAGCAGATTCCATTGATTCTCTCAATTCATTCATATATTAAACACCTGATGTCTTATCCATCAAAATGTTAGCACCTTAGTTATCTGGTCCAAAGGTCCAAATTCTGAGTGCATCATCCTTATCCCAATCATAATCTTCATTAAGAGATTTGGCTCTAACTTTTGGTTCATCTTTTGGTGTAATTTATCCTTTTTCAATAGCATCTGGTAAACCTTCATGTAATGTGGTAGCTTAAGCATAAATTCTGTTATGTTTATTTGGTGATTTAGACATGCAAACAATGTTTGATGTAGCAGATACAGTTTCCTTGTATGAGACAATTGGGTCAGATTTGATGAGTTCAATACCTGCAAAGTCTTTTTCTAAATCATTCAAACAGATTTCAACGTGTAATTCACCACATCCAGCAACAACGTTTTATCCTGATTCTTCAGTTGTACATAAGACTAATGGGTCTGATTCTGATAATTTCTTTAATCCTTCGACTAATTTTGGTAAATCTCCTGGGTTCTTTGGTTAGACAGCAACTCTGACGACTGGAGATACTGAATATTTCATTGATCTGATTAAATGACAATCTGGATGGTCTGAGATGGTACCAGTTTTCATTAAATATTGATCAATACCCACTAATCCTACAGTGTTACCACATGGGACATCTGGGATATATTCAACTCTGCTTGCCATCATGAGAACAGTTCTTTAGATAGCTTTTTCAAATAAGTCTTCCTTCTTTCCTACTTTGTAATTGGCTCCCATAATTCTAACCTTTTATCCAGTGGCAATGGTACCTGAGAAAACTCTACCGAAAGCAAAGAATCTTCCTCTATCAGTTGTTGGCACCATCTTGGAGACGTACATAATTAATGGTCCCTTTGGATTGCAATCTCTCATTGATTAAGCAATAGCATCATCTTATGGTCCTTCATATAAATATGAGGTTCTGTATTTTTAAGCCTTTCTTGGTGATGGTAAATGTAAGACAATCATTTCTAGTAATGTATCAGCAGCATTAATCCATTTGGACATAACAGCCTTAAGTAAATGTTTTCCTTCTAATTTAGCTTCTTCTTAGGTGAGTTTCAATCCCAAAGTTTCAAACATTTTATGAGCCATTTCCATATTACCTTCCATAACTGCATTAGCCAATTTACAGATTGGGTCCATGATGAAAGCAACGAAGGCTCTCTTCATTTATTTTCCTGCTCCATTGACGCTGTCCTTTCTCCAGCATTTTCCTTCAGTATCAAAGTAATTGTCTCCCCACAATCTTTCTTATAATTTGAGTGGTTCAACTTTAAATTTGCCTGCATAGATTCTAGCAAATCTTGTGCATGAGAAAGCCCAGCATTCTTTTCCTGAACCAAATGAAACAGATCCAAGTTCTGGATGAACAAGGAGATCACCCATGTCTTCTTATTAATAAGTATTGATGATGACATTGACCATATCAACGACTCTGACGAAGTTTTAATACATAGTTTCACCATCATGTTTTAATTCCAAGATAGCTCTGTCAATTTTGTTAACCATGACAACTGGCTTAATTTTCTCTTGCATAGCTTGTCTCAACACTGTTTCAGTTTAGACACAAACACCTTCAACACAATCAACAACGACTAAGGCACCGTCTGTAACTCTTAAGGCAGCTGTGACTTCTGAACTGAAATCAACGTGTCCTGGGGAATCGATCAAGTTGATCAAAAACTTTTCTAAGGTCTTGTTGTCATAAATGTCATATTCATAATAAAGAGAAACACCAGTAGACTTGATTGTAATACCTCTTTCCTTTTCATCATCTCTGGTATCTGTAGCTCTTGCATCACCAGCAACTTTGGATGCAATAATACCAGCTTTGCATAACAATGAGTCTGTAAGTGTGGATTTACCATGATCGACATGAGCAATGACAGACATGTTTCTGATGTTGTCCTATTTGTCCATGATTTCTCTGATTTGATCGATTGAAAATTTACCATGTGTTATTAACTTTTAAAAAAAGGATTTAAAATTTCCCATAATTAAACAAGCATTTATATTATACGCGCATAAATAATT
>JPFL01000546.1:0-31794 GCA_000733385.1 Paramecium biaurelia
ATTAAAAAATTATTCCCTTTATATTTTTGATTTCCATTTACTTTAATATTCTCATTCTTATATAATATGTAATCAACATTAACAGCCCAGACAATAGTAGATTCTTTTGAAATGCAATTCAATTTGTTAAAAAAAGGATAAAAAATGATGTCAACTTCTGATAAAGATATAAAAGTTTGAGATCTTTGATGAAATGAAAACTTTATTTAATCTAATAATTGAAAGGTCATTTAGTTAATGTAACCTGGCTATTATTCACTCCTTAATCAGATTGTGCTGGACAAAGAATGAATAAAATTTACCAATATCCTAATCTACATTCAATGAGCATAGTGCTTAAATTAATTGCATTATTTTAAATTAATTTGGAATGAATTTATATCTTCAAGAAAAGATAATTGATGTAAAATGTGGAAATTCTATACATGTATAAATGGAATTCAAAGATCAAAAATGCTTTTGATTGAATTAATAGTAGTTTGATTGACAGAAAAAGATGTAGAAGAATTTGCTAAAAAATCATCTGTTGTTTCATACATAATCATATCAATTTCAGTAGTCATGGTACATGGACAAGACTTTGAAAATAAGTAGAAGATATAATTAAAAAGTTGACTTCTAATTCTTTTGTATAGATTTTAATTGATCTTTACAAAATATGATTCAATAAATTTTGATACAAAATTGAAATTAAATTTTTGTATAATACTCTATTGTGGGAAGTTAGAGTTTGTAAAATTCGATTTCATTTTTGTTTAAGACAATTGCTTAAAAGAAATACAAATTATCAGTTTTAAAGACATTCAAGTATCTCATTATTGGATGGCTTTTAACAATTACTGGCACTTACTTTTTATTTTCTTCGGTTAATTCAATATAAAGTGGATTCAGCATTTCACCATAGATATTCATCGCAGAAATAAAATGTTGTATTTGTATTATATAAACTGATAGATTCCTTTATAATTCTATTACTTATCTATTGACTAAAATATATATATTGTTGTATAACTTGTGATAATAAATTCATTTCTTTAAAAAAATATTCATATTATTAGAGCATTCACTATTATAAAAGTCTTGATTTTGTGGGCCTCATTTTAAAAATTCGTAAAATCGACCAAGGATATTTGGAGTGTATAGGAAATTCACTTTTTTTTTATTAGTTAACATTTTTTTAGATAAATAGTAGTTGAGGGTTAACTTTTAAAAATTTCATATATTAATGAATCAATTTCTCCAAGAATTCTCATTAGAATTGTAAATCTAAGATTACTACTTTTCCTTCTCTATTTAATTGTATACAAGGGTATAGTTATTGCCTAATTATTTATAAATGGTTGATACAAATGATTGATTTGTGGATTATTTAGTCCATCCGACATATTTGTTTTTCATATTTACTTCAACGATTATAATACATTTGTTGAGAATCCAAATCCAATATTTTAATTGTCTATTTCTTTTTAATCGTGAGAGTAACAAACACCTGGATTATATATGCTACCCTCCTAAATTACTACACTTTCCATAATCTTTACTCTCTACTACATCTTTAATCCCCACTCCAATACTCATATCTGATATTTCTATAATCTTAAAACCAATTAGGTGATACCTATTTTTGGAATCATTTGATCACACAAGCAACATTACCACATACTAAAACCTGTCTCAATCACATTACTATTTTTCCACACTAGAAGGAAATCTAGCTAATGCTAAGCCTGAAGATCTGAAAGAACTTCAAGCATGTTGGGAGGAAGCAAGTTGTACTTGGCAAACAGATTTTAAATACAACTTCATCCTTAAGAAATTCGTCAGTACTTTTCATTTTTTGGAATATGTTCCAAAGAATACTTAATGGAACAGTTTAATTTCAACGGTTCTCATTATGGAGATTAGTCTTTTATCCTTTTTTTCTTCTTGAAATTCCTTATTTTTTGGTGTTTTGCATCTTTATCGGGAAGGGTGTGGCTCCATCAGGATTCACCCAGGTCCACAAGCGGATGAAAGAAAATTAAAATGCATATTACATCCAACAATTTAATTTAATTTAATTGATAATGATTATTCTATTATAGGATTTAAAAAGGTTGAAATTATAAAGAAATAACATTAAATTGACTTCTCGTGCTTAGAGCTTCAGAAATTAATTGGGCAATCATTTCAAATTTTGGAGTGAATAAGTTTATGTTGAAGGTTCTTTACAAAAGAATTTCCTATGTTAGGTATTTTTATCATTGTTAACTGTTATAAACATAACAGTATAATAACGTGAGGTTTAGATTGTGGACTTGACACCAGAATTATTGATTAATAGATATTATTGAAGCAGATGGTAGAACAGATTTGCTTAGTCTATTCGGATTGGTATACAAAAACTTGTTTAATTAACAGATCTCAATTTTACATCAAATATTCTAGATTTGTTATGATACTAAGTGTAATTATCACCAAATAGATTGATGATTAAGTCAGGTTCATTTCACAGTATATTTAATGGTCTATAGATATTCCTTAGAAGATTAATTTATAAACTCAAATAAATAAACTATTCCGACTATTTGATTCCTTCATTCATAAGATCTTAATTATTCGTATTCTATATATAAACAATCTTTTTCAAGTTAACTAGAAAACTTAATCTTTCCAGCTATTTCCAAATATTCTGTTCTATATTAATTTTGCTACATCTTTACAGTAAATGCTGTCTAAAAATCTAGCCTTTAAGCTTGTATCTTCTTTTTTTATCAATCAATAGATTTTATAAATTAATCCAAATTCCTTATCCCTCATTATCCTAGCCTAAATCTATAAATATCTGTAAATGAGAATGGATGTGCTTAGAATTGCAGACAATAATACAAAAATTGATTACTAATTAAAATATTTGTGCTTGATTAGATTTTCTGTTAATATATAATTATAACAGAGTGTTAAATTAAACAACGTAAAGATGTTAATGCATTGTAATATTTCAATTTAAAAAGAATAAGATTATAATTCTATCCTTAGATCTGGTTTTTGATATTATTTTTTCATTGTCTACATTCTTCCAAACTGGATAAATTAGAAAAATTTGATAAATACATTAATTATGTAATATCTCTTTTATGTTAACATAGTGATGCTGAAAACCTTGCTCATTAGATGATACTTCAAATAAATTAATATGTTTGCCTCATTTTTATATAGAGTTCTCTTGAATTTGTGGTTATTTTAATATGCATGATTAACAAATATAGAGTTTTTAATTGTATATAAAATTTTACAACAATATGCTTGCCTTTGGTGATATGAAATATCTTTTATCCTGCTCATATTTATTTATTTGACATCATATATAAGTTTCTCCCTATAACTTAATTATAAATTTCATGCAAAATTTTGATAATCATTTTGAACATTAATATTCTATTAAGGAATTACTTATAGATGATCATCAAAAATCTTGTATAATAATGAAATTAATTTAAGAAATACATACTAAATTATTATTATTATTATTATGATAGGGTAACTTTAAATATTAAAATCTAATCAGAAAGAAATTTAAAAAGATGGAATTTCAGTAATAAGTTGAAGATTTTAACTTAAGGGTCTTTTAAAACAATTGTGAACTTCAATAGGAGTTCAATAGTGATTGATGATAATTTTATATATCATATAAATTCTGTAATTGTGTTAGCAAGACCTTCTTCTTCATTATAATCTTTATCATTTGACTTATAAATATTTATACAATAATAAATAATCAAATCCTATCTAAATGAAATTAAGAACGAAAATAACATAAGTAATAATAACTAAAAAGTATTCATCAAATTTAATAAGTTATTTATGAAATTAAAAGTGAAAATCAATACAATCAAGTCATTATAAAAAACAAAAGAGGTCTAATGATTTACAAAACAAGTAAATAAACTACTTTATTAAATGGATTATTGTTAATTAAATTAGTAATTTTTGGAAAATTGATTAAATAATAATAATAACAATTATAATCAACACAATAATAAAAAGATAAAAGAAAATCCTAATTAGAGTGATTCTGTTTAAGTGGATATATCAGATAATCAAATTGATAAGAGTGATAAACAATAAATAAAAGAAAAGAATTAAAATAATGAACAAGAAATTGTTAAGAAAAAAAGAGCGTAGAGACCATTGAAAAATAAAAATGAAAAAATTAGTCAATTACAATTTATCAATAAAAGTTAAAGCCTGATTGATTAATTAATAGTGTGAATGTTCTAAAAATTGAAAATTTTAAAAGACTTACTCTGAACGAAATTTCAAAATCAAAATATTAAAAGAATTTTTTATGAGAAAATTTATATTAATAAGACATTAGAATAAAATCTATTTATTGATAACATCAAATAATGGTAATATTAAATATTGATATCACAATATTGAGGAACCTATTTTGATCACACAACAGATTAAACCATAAAAATAGTATTATAGGATAACAGCCAAACTATTTATTATTTTCAATAATAATCAAATACTAAATGGAAAATACAAAAATTTAATATCCTAAGAAAAACTTGATTAGTTTGTTTTAAATAATTTATAAATCCTCAATTATCAAATCTTTCAGTTAATTTTATTTCATAAATTGAATACCCTAATTGTTTGTTATCCCAATATAATAAGTGGGACAAATTATTCGTTATTGTTCCATAAATGTTTGTTGTATAACAATCTATTTAGTCAATTATTTTGAGCTTACCCTAACCTAAATCTTTTAAGAAATAAATATGAGTTTTGTGTCTAACAATAATAAATTACGATTGATAATTTTTAATAATTGGAAAGAGAAACATATCTTCGTTTTCTTTGTCTTAAATTAATTCAATAGTTTTTTCAGTATTTTCTTGAAAAACTCCATTTTTGGCTTCAAAAACAAATATTTTATCAACTTCCTTAGTCGCAGTCACCCAAATAAAACAGTTTTCTGAGATAAAGAATAGCTTTTTGCCATAGTAATATTATGATTGCTATTACTTAACAAGATATTTAAACTTTAGTTTATTATCCTAACCAGTTCCCCAAATTATTATTTAATTAGCACAAGATACTAAAGTATTTTCTGATTAATTTAAGGACATTGAGAATACACAACTTTTGTGTTTTTCCAATTCGTATTAATATATTAATTCATTCTTTTCTAAGTTTACTTTCCATACTACAATTTAGTTATAACCCCCGCCTGAAAACAAATAGTCCTCCTTTTAATTTAACAATAAGCAATAGACTTAATGTTTCTAAAAAGGTTTTGAGTTAATCCATTAATTATTCTAATATTTCCAAATAATTATTGTTTTATCGTCTGATCCTGAAAAAAATACCTCTTATGATTTGCTGTAAACTATGCAATTAACCCAATCTGTGTGCTTATTCAAATTTTATAAATAGTTAATTTTTCCCTTTTCGAATCTCCAAGTTTATATATTGAAGATTTTAGTAGATACCATTAATGAATTTGAAGGATTAAACGCTATGTTCAAGCAACAATCACTTTGTGGCTCTTACGAATCAATTTTCAACTCGATGTCTATATCTTAATCTGGGACAATAGTTTAGGTCTCCATCATCAAATTGGTAAGAAGTATTTAAAATTATTTCTACTCCTTCAAATAAACTAAATTGTAGTCTTTAAAACGGTTGCAAAGCTTTGTTAAATATATATAGTTTGATGACTTAAATTATTTTTCACACAAATATATTGATTTTGATTCCAAATATGATAATTCTGGGGATGAATTCGAATTTTTATTAAAAATTAATAAAGTTTAATTCCAATCCTCAAGAAGAAATATGAAATTATCAAAAAATGTTAGAAATTATGATCTAAAGTCTTTTGCTGAATTTACTAATTTAGAAAGCTTATCCATTTATGAAACAATATTATGCTAAACATCATTCTATTTTTCTTTAACTTTCGAGAATTCTTCTAAGGTAAGTGCTTTCAAATTTTCTTTACTTTTTTCTGAATAGCATTTTTTGCATAAAAATTTGGAATTGTTTGTTTGCTTGATATCAAAAACTATAAATTCAGCTTTCCCATCACAATTATTGCATTATATATCTTTCTCTATCTAGTTTAATTATTACATATTAAAATATTTAATACTATCCTAAAAATTTATGAAAAAATTAAATCCAAACACATATTCATTCATGATTGACTATCCCATTAGTATTGATTTCAGAAACTATAGCATTTTGAACAATTATGGATTGTGATAATTCCTTTGATTATTTTAAAATATACTATTTTTGATTAAAAGAAATAAAATTTCATGATTGATTGGGCTATATTGGAAGGACGTAAAATTAATAGAGAAAAAAAGAATTTTGGATAATAAAATAATATATCAAATGGAATTTTATTTAATTAAATAAATTGAGTAGGTATCCCAATAACCTATGTTTGTGTTGAATATAATTTTGTTTTGTACTAATTCGAATGACCGTAATATTATCCCAAAATATAATTGTTTTGAAAAAGACAATGAAATAATTGATGTTATAGGAGTTCATTTCTAACTCCTAAAAATTGAATGTAAAATAAGGGATAAAAATTTCAAAAATTTATTTGAACATCTGGCTTAGAATTTAGAATTCAATAAATGAATAAGGGTTGAGTAGAGGACTAATTAAATCCTCTTGGTAAAATGAGGAACTAGAATTTAACAAAAATCCTGAAGGAGATTAATCCCTTTTAACAATAGAAAAAAAGTTCTTATAATTTCATTTGTAAATGATAAAAACATCTTGATGAAAATATGATCGCTTATTTCCAAGGTTTATCATTTTAAGTGAGTTAAATTATTAATAAAATTATGAACGGTTTTCAATAAAGAGATTAGTTGAGAGGCAAAAGGTATTTGAATAATGTATCTAAATTAACCCAGAGAATATCTCAAAGCTAGTAGGAATAGTTATGAATTTTTAAATTTTTCTTACTGTTTATCTTAATTTAGATTTAATTGTTTATCAGAATTCTTAAGAAGCCCAAGGAAAAAGGCTAATTTTAAACAAAAGAAAAATTGCTGGATGTATGCAACTAAAAATTATATTTTTGGTTAAATAAATTAGGAAATGATAGGCGAATGTTTAAATTTTTCAATATAGTCCTCATTCCCTAAGGAATATATAAAGAGGATGAAAATTAAAAAAAGAAGAATCCTCATTTATTTTTGTTTCTAATAATATCCATAATATAGGATTATGTAAATTAAAATTAATTTAGAGTTCCTTCTAATATATTAAAGTTTATGACGGTTATAACTCTAGATGGATACTTAGTCTAAGTCTAATAAATAACAAAAGTAACTTGAATATATTCATTAAATATATATGAGTAAGGAATCTTGTCCAATTATTTAATGATAACGTGCATGTTATTAAATTTTACCACTCCTTTTAACAGTTAAAGTTTTAATTTCTAAGAGATTATATTTTTTTCTTGTGGACCAATTAATTAAATGAGTAAAGTTAATATGAAGAATTTTTAGCATTAATCAAGCCGTTACATAGGAATCAGTAAGAATATTCAACAGAGAAATTAATATATGAATAATTTAATAAGAATTTTCATAAAGGCAGATTCATTTGGAAAAGAAAATATATATACAAAAGCAATAAGTAAAGTATTTTGCCATAAAATCTATTTCATATTACTCACTTAACAAAAGGATTGTTGGAATGAAAATGATTTTCACAATATTTAAAAGAGATCTCCTAAGATCCTTCTTATTGTAGTATAAAGCTCTTAAATCATTAAAAAAGAAAAATTGAAAATTTTACAATTAACAAAATTCAGGAATTGGATTGTATAAGGTCAGAGAAACGCTGAATTATTGATTGTTTAGGAACGGAGATCCTGGAATTGCATATTAAATTTATAATCATTGAATTATGAGACTACTTGCTTCATAGTAGTTAGGAATTAGCAATCACAATAGTTGGAAATTAGGAGGATTTTAGGATTAAACTTTGAATTTCTGCATTGCTAATTTCAATGATATGGTCCTTTTCAATAGGGTATCAAATTCTCATGTTCACTTGATGGACCTGTAAGAGCATATAACAAGATTAGATTAAAATGATTTTATAGCCTGAAATATTGAATTATTTCTATTGCTTAGATGTCGAATTTTCTAATGATTGTATTCAGCCAATAAATTAATCAATTAGTTACAATAAAATCTTTTCATTAAGGCTCAAATACATTAATTAAATTCATTTCAGCGGAAGAGATATATTATTACCTTAACACTCTTAGGATAAAATAATTAGGAATCATGATTTAATTGAAAGATGAATGAAGGAAGTTAGGAGGTGATTCTCTGTTACAAAATAGTGTAGTTAATGCATTGCCACTAAATTGCTTTAGTAGCTATGAGTATGAGTAATGAATTAGTCATTTTGGATATTAAGAATTTGTTTGAGTTCTTAAAAGATGGATACATATATAATAAATTTCGAGTTTTTCATCGCATCTTGATATCTCTGTAATTTATATAGATTAATTGATTTTCTTTAAAAACACTTCATTTTATGATTAAATAAATATCTTCAGTTAAAAAACAAAATTAAATTTACTATTTTGTTGACAAAGAGTAAACTTGGACTGCTTCTTGATATTTGTTCAGATAAACTCTTCTCTCATTAAATTAAATATCTCTTGATTAGATGTTTAATATTATTATAAGAATAAAATGTAATATCATCTCTGTTTTTTTGCAGGCAGGTTCTTAACAAAATATTACTGAATTCAGTTGATCTTTCATCAACTAATTTTAAATTAGAGTATTATTATTTTCTTTAAATATCAATTACTGAAAGTAAAAAGTCCATATATATCTATTTCTCTGTATTTTCAGCACATTTCATCAGCATTTATAAATTTGAAGCCTAAAACAATTTTGTTTTATCTAATTCTTAAAAAGCCCTTCTAATCTTGTCAAACCTACTAGTTTTGTCTCTTGAACTTTTTAATTTTAAATCCCATTGACTAATATCATCTATTTATGGATGCTATAGTTAAGATATCCTAGTAAGATCGAAGGATTAATTATTATGCAAGTTTTTATTCTTCTCTGCGTAAGTCATTTATATCATGAACAAATTTTAATGTTTCTTACTAAGGAGCTTGGGTGTATCAAATGTAATTTATTAATTTTTTACATTTATAATTAGATTTCACTTTTTTCTGTTAAAATCTATTTTTTTATGATCTAAAGCAATTCCAGTCATTAAACAATGCCACATATTTTGAATAGTTATTGAAGTTTGGTTTAGATTAATTGTAATCTTGTAACAAAATTTCAACAAATTTAGAAATCTTCAATTGCCTAAAGGGTTGGAATATTTGAAAATGTAAATTCAAATTTCGACTAATAGTTTTTTTATTTAACTCATAAATATATAAATTAAGATAATCACTCTTTCTTCGCTAGGAGGTTTGTGTTTGTTCTAGCACTCACTGTCTTAAATTTTTCCATTTTAAATGGTTCTTTTCTTTCTGTTCCTTTGATTACTGCAAGTTTTTTATGATTGCTTTCGTGAAACAATTATGACGCCTTATTTGGTCTGACAATTGTGTTCGTCATTTTAGTTTCCTAAATGATAAAGGTCATTGGTGATACTTGTGAGCCAGCTCTTTTGTAATATTTATCCAAAGTCATTGAGGCAGCTTCTATTCCATAAGAATTACCCATTACCAATTTCATAGGAGTTGATGGTCTAAGTAATATATATAATTAATAATCTAAACCTGTTTTTTCTTCCGTATCTAAACTCTTCCTCTGGTAATTCGATAGCTTAAATGTTAGTGCCTTTTTTCACTTGTAATCGAGCATCATGAGTTTATCTGAATTTATACATATCCTAAAAGTAATGTCAATTAAGTTACATGAGCTGTAAGAGATCCATTAAAAACAGACATCTTATTGAGCTCAGGGAAATCTCGATTTGGAATTCTATCCTAAGATTCATGGTGAAATTTCCAAGTCATTGTTACTGTAATATATTTGATAAGTAAATATTTACCTTCTTTTGCTCCTTCTTTATCTTTGATAAGTGGAAGGCCATAGATGAAATCTTACTTTGGTAAATTGAATGTTGAAGGTTTTGGTTTTCCAACATCATCTTTCATAAGTACTGGGTTTGAATAATTATGAGAGAAGGGAGGAGTTGTATACATTATTAATAAAAATATGAATTTATTAAATTATGACTTTATTGCTGAAGAAAATTTGAAGTTTTTAAAAACATACAAATACAAAGGCACAGATTAATCGTTGCTGTATAATTATGTCCTCTCACCTTTTGCTAATTGGTGTTTGAAGTATGTGCCTTTAAATGTGGCGTAAAATAATATTGTTAATAAAAAGCCCTAATACACTTACCCTGTTGGGATTAATTTGCATTATAATTTGCCACATATTATTTTATTTTGTGATGGGAGACAACTTTTAAGGAACAATACCAGATTGGTTATTGTGGATAACGTTCATTTTACATATGATCTATATGGTAATTATAATTTACCTAAATTAGAATTTTGATAATTTAGATGGAAAGCAAGCAAGAAGAACAAGTAATGTAGTTTATTAATTACATTTATAGACAATTCATCTCCTTTGGGCATGATTCTGGATCATAACTTTGATTCTATGATTATTGCAATATAAGGTATTTTATGGACGTAATTTAGGTACAAATTTCGTCACATGTTTATAATGCGGACAATCATTATTGGCATTCTTATTAATTTGTGTTCCAACTTATCCATTTTATATCATAGCACATGAAGAATATTACACACATGAAATGAATTTACCAATAATTAATGCTGCTGCCGAAGGCACTGTTTTTGTTGGATCATTGTTTGCCATAAATGCCATTTTTGGTAATTTGGAAATTTAATTTATTATAGGTTGTCAGTTTTGGACATAAAAGATGCCATAAGTTTATAATTTATAATTCAACACAGTGGCAATAATTATATTTTTTTTTGTTGTCGCCTTTGGACTGCCTTTTGTGTAAATAAAATTCAAATATATTTATCAAGGTTCAAGAAAATTACAAAATTTGTTCCACTCTCCCAAGCCTTAAAATCTCAGAGGTATATGCTATTCACAGGTCTGGTGTTATTTTATATTATACTCTTCTCCCCAAACGATGTTGGTTCTAGACACATGAGAGCAATTCTCTATATTTTTGGTTTCACAATGAGTAAAGCTGCGGTATTTACATCTATTTATTTAAGGGCATTGTGGCTGTATATCATGTCAGCAATTAAGATTTGCCTAATTATTTGTATTCTATTTATCTCTTCTTGGTATTGCTACTCAATACGATATATGGGCAACTTTTTGGAAAATGCTTAATTGAGGAGGGATTGTTATTATAAATAACAGCTTTGATAACTGTTCTTGTACACATCCATTTCTTGTACAATATAACTAGATAAATTAGCAAAGCTTTGAAAATTAAAGTATTTAAAATCAATAAATGATTAAATTTATAAATGGACATTAATATAGGAGAGACACTCTTCATCGTTGTTGGTGCTGCCATTTCGATTTCAGTTGGTGAATTAGTTTCATGGTTTCTCGTTTATAGAAATGAAGATTACAAGGATCTTGTATCTAGAATTGATACTACTATTACCAAATATAATAAAGAGAAAGAATCATTTGTAAAGTAATTCGTTATCATTTATACTTATCAGAGAACTTATGCTAAAATTTAAGAGAAGAAGTTAGTAACAAATGAATAACAAATTAAAGGATTAAATTATGAGATGACATTCAAAAAGATGATATCTAATGATTCAGTAGCTATACTCTCTATTGTTAAGATTAACTCAATTGGTAATTATTATTGTTGTTGCCAAATTGCCATTTGAATCATTTTGGATTCTATAACAAATCACTCATAGGGACTTAATGGAGAGGATTAACGGATTATTCTATATATTCATTAATATTTTACAGATGCCTTGAAATTGATTAATAGGTTTTTCTATTTTTTCTATATTTATTATTATGAATTAAAATTAAGAACTTTCAGAATTTAATTTCAGATCTGAAATTATAATTAGAATTCACTATTTGTGATAAAATTCCCCCTCGTAACCTTGTAGAATATCTCAGCACTCATATTTAAATCTAACATACAGAAAATATTTGGTATCTTTTTATTTTACTGCATTTAGGTTTGGAAGGGCCTAAAATGCCATTTTGGTCCTGGGGGTCCTTAACCCAGTTTGTTCAAATAGTGAAATAAATACATTACAATGTTATTAATTAACTTTACTTAATTATTCTGCTATCCCATCAGCACTCACTGAATTTAATATATTTATTATTTAATAATCAAACCAAAACTACAACTATTGATGAGTTAAGAAGAATATTAAAAATAAGAAGAAGCACCTGATGCTAATGCTCAACCAACTTTAGGATAAGTTCAGTAGCCAATAAAGAGGAAAAATAAAAAGAGAGCAATATTGAACCCATAATAGAGTACAGGACATTGGAATGAAGAGGAACATAAAACTTACATCAATTTTCTCAATGTACATAGATCAGTCATGGAATCCTCTGATTAAAAAAAAACATCTAAAATATTTAAACTAATGAGCGAAACAATAGGAACAAGAAGTCCTTCTTAATGTAGGTATAATTAATTTTGCATATTGCAAGATCTCACCATCAAAAGTTTAATCCTTTCTCTCATCAAGTAAAAAAGAGGTAAAAAGGAGCTGGTCGCAAGAAAAAAGAAAATAACTCTTAGGTAGATAAAGTTAACAATGGATTTATTGAAAATGCTTGCTTTCCTTAATTTATGTTTTAACATTCTGCTCCTTATTTCCCATAATAATCTTTTGTAAATATTAAAGAATGAGATTATAGGATTACTAGATGATGCAATTGTAATAGGTTCCAATTATGATGTAATATTTGGATTAAACAAATAAAGATGATGAAAAATTAGTTTAATAAGATCCAGCTCATTATTTTCACTAATTTATTATGAACCCCCAGCATGTATATGACGAGAAGAACTAATTTTACAATTTTGGTTTTCCACACCCATAACAAATGCAATTCAACTTTAATTACTTTTCATAATTGCCAAATGAATTCTATGGTACCAACTCTGCTGAAATTATCCAAAAAGATAATTAATCAGAAGATCAATGATTTAATTAGATATATATATATATATTTATATTGTTTGATTAAGTGCATCTTAAGAATATCAAGTGAAGTCTATTAGATATCAAATAAAGGAACACTGGCGAGACGAAAATAAATTAATCAGAGCAGCCTTTGTAGTTTTGATCCAATTAAGTAGGAAGAGAGTCTTGAATAGTTCCATTAAATTTCTTAAAATCAGAGTTATAGTAACAGAAAAATTGTACAAAGATGAAATAACGCGGCAAGTTAATTTAGCAATAGCTAGAGAAAATAGATCATTATGAAATGATTTATCATCTAGAATATCCATACTAAGATCTAGGTGTTACTACAAGTATTTATTTAGTATTTTCTCAAAAATATTGGAACTAAATAATGTTTTTATTTTTTTTTAGATAAGATATATATGATCAAGATAATCTCATTCTGGCACTATTCTTCTACTGTTTATAATTTGTTTTGCTTTATCTCTAAACTTAATTACTACTGTTGCCTTTTTTTTAGAAAATGACATAGTTTTTCTTTGTCTCTCTCGTTTGTAGTCTTCTTCAATATTCAATTTAGAGTATTTATTAATATAAACAAATGGATAAAAGAAATAATTGATAAATCTTGATAAATTTTCAATAAGATGTTTATTATAACAATTGCATACATCTAATTTAGTAAAATTATTATGAGGCAAATAGAATTAAAAATCTTTCTATAACTCAAAGTTTTCTAAGCACATAAATTTTTCATTCAATTAATGTTAAATTAAATTAGATAAATCTTATAATTACATTACTTTTGTTTCTTACTCCTAAAATTATTTTAATTATAATATCCTTTGTTCTAAAGATTACACATTCTCTTGAAGTTCCAAATTTGTAGCTGTAAATAAACTCATTTTCTTTTAAGGATCCTTTTCAATTTCTATTTTTAGATTTTTAAGTCTCTTGATGAATTAAGATTATTACGGCTATGGCATACATCTTTTCTTGAGTTACTCTCCTTTGGTTTATACTATTTATTGATTGCTTTTATAAGCTGTTCCATCTTCCTCCTCTTGTTTTTCAGGAGTTATCTGGCTTTCCTATTAGCTGACATTCTCTACTAAAGAAGAATGAGTTCTAGGTATAACTTTTAATTCATTTGAAGTGAATTAATCAACAATTTATTGATTGGTTGAAAATTTCATTAAAGGAGATATGGTATTTTGGCGAGCAGTTCTTCTTCTTGATTATTGTATTTCATTCAACTAGCCAATTCTTTATTACTTTATCTGCTTGTTTTAAATAATTTAGGAAACCTTAGATAATTGTAATTATGGAGCTTATTTAATATAATCTTTAACTTCATCTGAAATGATACTATATTGAGGAGATTATTGCTGTTCAAAATCAATATCATTTATTTCATAATACTGACAATATTTCCAAAAGTCTTCTTTAAAATATTATGCTATTTCCATAATTATTTTTTGGTCACTCTTTCCATTAAATTAGATTCTCCTGACTTTTCTTTTTTATTTTTATCTAGGTTATTTTATAATATAAGCATGAGATTTAATTATTTTTTCCTTATCTGCACAATAATGTACCATTGGACATAATTTGCTAATATGATCCCTTGAATTACACATGTAACATTAAACTCCTATATCTCTCAAAAATTATTCACCATTATTATAAAGTAAATCATCTCTGATTTAACAATATTTTTCTTTATCCTCTGGAAATTCTCTCAATATTTTTAAAAACTGGTTTCTTGGTAATATCAATAATTTAGTAAATCCTTTGCTTTTATAAAACTCATTACAATATGTTCCAGTTATGAATTCATACAAACCAAAAACTTAACCTGGACTTAATTATTTAATATATGAATCATTTTTAAAATTATTTTAATCTTGAATAACTTGAATTGTTCCAATTTCAATGAAGGCTAAATAATAATTTAGATGTGAATCAGGTTAATCTGAAAAATCAACTATGTTTTCTGGTTAAACATCCAAATATCTAATCTTATTGACTAAAGCCTTTGTGAAGCCAGGAGAAAGAAATTTAGAAAACATATCACAACTGTTTAAAATAATTGAGTTTGCTTCTAACATTAAAGAATCATGAAGATTTTCTGATAATTACTCCAAAATTCCTTTAACTTCTTAAGAAATTTAAGTATTTTGACTTTCCCAATAATAGGCTAAATATTATCTAATTTTCACCTACAATTCATAGGTGATCTTCTTTTTTGCCATATAAGTATTAATTAAACGTAGCTTCTATAACTTTTACTCACTATATTTGGATATTTCATCAATGATTGCACCCACTGTATTTACACTATAAGGTAATTGGATACTAAAAATCAAAATAAATATGATGCATGTCACATATTCTAAATTAGCTAAAGTTAATACGATACTCTACATTAAGGAGTTAGATCGCCATATCCAATAGTAAACATAGTCACAGTGCAGAAATAAAATGATCTCAAATATTAAACTATCCATTGTTCATATAGTATTTCTTCTTTAATCATCCAACTAGTACCATTTGTTACAGACGAACTTATTCTGCCACACTACAATAAAAGTCTAATATATACCCCAATCCAAATACATGCAGAAATATGCAAAATGTATAATAATAATGTGATCAATTTTGCAAGTTCTAAGAAACCAGCCTAAATTTTATTAAGATTTAAGACTTCTTCAAAAATTCGAGTTAACTTAGTTATATTTTAGTATTAAACAGTAAATGACAATAATCCAATAAATACAAACGGTTCATAATCTCCTATAGAATCCCAATCCACAAACAACAAACAAATTAAAAAGATTACAGAAAAGGCATCTAATCCATAACCCTTGCTAAAATTATGCTAGATTATTTTTGATCTTTCTGAGACTATTTATCCAAACTAATAATAGGCTGTATTAAAATTGATAAACATATCTAATATCAATAATAATGTTTATAAAGTAGTAATTATTATTAAATTTTCGGAATATAACAATCTTTCTTCAAATACCATATCAATTGGTATTAGGATAATAAAATACAGCCTAGTTATTGAAAGAACTACATCCCAAATTATCCTCCCTTTATTTTCTGGTTGAATTACAGGGATTTAAAGTAAAACCTATTAAAACTTATTCAAAATTAAATTAGATATCTATTTATATTTAGAAATAAATTTTTTTGTGATACTTGGAGATATAGATAAATGTAAGGTTTTCATCAATCCAAGCGGTTTAAAGGAATGAGATTTTTAACCAAATATTTCATTATCATAATGAGATGAAGCATCGTTAATTATTTCTAAATGTATTGGTAGTAACTTATGAAACATATGTTTATTTCTCAATATTCTATTAACGAATCTTCTAGTGTGAAAATATTTCATAAAACTTCCACTGGCATTTGCTGATTATTTATGGTTTTTTTAAATCAATTATAATGATGACTTTTTTTACAACTGTCTTTCTGATAATGTTTAAGGAGGAAGTAATTTTAATTATTCGCACTCTTTTAATCCTTCAAAATTGGGTGATAATGGACTTAGAATTACTTTTTCTCTTATGTCTTTTGAATTAGGAGGAGGCTCAACATCATATTTGCTATTTTATGGTTTTGGAAACTAAATTCCAACATCTGAAATAGATTCCATTGAGAGGAAGTCAATGCATTCCTCTGGCCTAAAATCGCTAATTATTAGGTTATTATCAGTTTCTAAATTAAATTGCATTCTGAATTATTTTGTAGTTTTACAAAATATTTATTAAAAATGTAAATACTATTTGTTAACTACACAATAAATTTATGAAAAATTTAATTAAAAATCAAAATTCCTCAAGGATTTTAATTTTATTCTCTGTCAATTTCTCGTTATCTATATCACTGCATGCTGAGTTGAGTCATTTAAATTATTAAAAATCTTTTTTGGCTATATTTTTTGTTATCTGAATTTAGAAATATAAAAAACACCTTTTGTTCCGATTTTATTAAAGATTAATAATCATTCATTTCATAATCCCTTGATTTTCCTACATAATTATCAAAATACAGTAGGCTAGATTCAGTGATATTCATCGATTATTGTAATATATAATATAAAATCAATTATAGAGTATTATTATCAATGAAGCTTCCTTTTGCATCCATAAGTATTCCTTTATGGAACTTATTCCATTGTTGAAATGCAACTATTGCTAGAATGTCATGTATATATGAATTTTCGCATTGCTGTTAAATAATCAATTATAAAGAGGAAGTCAGTATTATGAATTTCATTCGTTTCTTGAATAAAACTCTTTAAACTATTTTAAATTTTGAGACAAGGATTCTAATTTGGTTTTTTTTTTTAAATTAATTCAATTAATGTTTCCATATACAATTTTTCCAGATTAATCAAAGACATTTAATTGTAGAACAACATTAGATAAAGTTATAAATTTCTGGAAGACGTCTTTACATTTATTGCTAAAGACTCCTCTTTTAAGAGACTAAACATAAAATATACATATGTTAGATTTATCATGATATTATTTATTTATTTAAATCCAATTATACTTATGCAATTTTTAGAAATTGTACTCTAGCATATTATTTTTTCAAAAATCCATATTTATTTTTGATTGTAATTTATCAATTATTATGAAAATTCAATAGTTTTCAAATAGATATAATTCCAACCATAGCTTCCTTAAATGTTTAAGGTTTATATTTTCTGGAAGCTTGTTTTAAATAGTTTTATGAATTATTCATTTTGCTTCCCTAAAATAAATCTAACAAATTTCTTTATACACCCAATATTCTCTCTTAAGAATCCGATATAGTTATTGTTTTTCTTTTTAATTTGGTGAATAGAGAATCCATTTATATTTTAGAGGACTAGATAAACAATATCTGATCTTCATCTAATTCCTTTTGAAATTTATTATTTAATTTTATAAAAAAATATAAAAGAAATATTATAATGATGAATATTTTATTATTTTGTGTATATGTAATATCAAGCTCATTTGTTCACTACTTAATCGCCTGACTATGGTTTAGAACCTGGTTGAGGTTCTCCTGATTTAGCTCCATCGATTTTGTCAACCTGTCCTGATTTAGGTTTATTAGCTGAGTCAACTTAACCAGATTTAGGTCCATCAGCTGAACTTACTTAACCTGATTTAGGTCCAGTTCCAACTTCAAATTATCCTGATGCTGGACCAGAAACCTTTTCTACACCTCCAGATTATGGGATGTTTCTAGTTAGTTTAATTGAGCTCAATCCTTAGTTGCCCAAAAGTACTGAGAGTACTTAATCGGTTGGTTGTTTTGGTTCATATGGCCATAATTCAATTTAAGATTTAGGTTTGATGTTGAATGAACCATCACCAATATGAAGATTCCAGTTAAACATTGTTCCTTCGAATGGTTGATTAAAGCCATCAGCTCCTAAATAGAACCAGAATTGATTTGGAACAAAGTGCTTGAGTCCATTGAATTAGAAACTATCTTCTCTATTTAGATATAGGGCATAAGCAAATCCTTTTCTAACCTCTGAGGAATATCCAAAGTAAAGATAGACCCACTCTCCTTAGTTTTCTTTGATCTAGAATTTAGTGGATAAATCATTTTGATCATCATCATTAGTATCAAGATTTCCATAATCATAAGTGGATAGGACGAATGAGTCTTTAGATTAGAAACCAGCCAAGGTTCTATCACCTGCATTGGTTGAGTCCTTTTAATATCCTGGAGCATTGATTGTCAATCTAAAGATTGATTTAAGAGTTTCTTCACTGCTTCCCTTCTTGGCTTGTAACCAACCAGAAACTGCATATTCAAGGACACCTTAATATTAATCATAGAAATTCTTAATAGGATTAGGATTTTCCTTTTCAAAGTTCTTCTATTCTCTTAGAACATTAACATCTGTTCTTTATGGAACTTTGAGATTTGGTTTTGGATAAGCCTAGATGACATCTTTTAGGAATTATTCTTTGGATCCTACAAAACCTTATCCAAAATTGACTCTAAAATCTGAAATCATACCATTGAAAGCAGGATATCCAAATTCATTATTGGCAACTACAACTCTTGCATAACCATTCAATGGTGCATGTTAAATATCAAGGAATTCAATTCTTCCAACAGAGTTTTCTAGTAAATCTCCAAAGAGTACAAAACCAACAGCTCTTGATGAATCTTTGGAAGTGAATGAATAATAAATATAATTCCAATGGCCTTCAAGATAATCATCGTAGTTAATATTTTGAGCAATTGAAATCTTATTTGTCTTCTTGTCATAAGTGGTGAAATGGTAATATCCTTTGCCAACCCAAGTAGCTAAGATTCTATTTCCGAATTCTGAATTGTCTTCATATTTTTCAGTATTTGTCAATCTGACAAGGTGATTGAATGGAGATTTATCATTAACTCTTTAAGGAGTAGTCATTAACCATCTTGTCCACAATCCATAACCATATTCACTTACACCACCAACTTCATCCTTAAATGTGACATCAAATCCTGGCTAATCGAATTTTTCACCTTATGGAACATAGATTAAACCATCTTTTTCTGGCTTCCATTGAGTTTTCTTGACAACTAAACTCTAGACTTCTGGTAAAAGAGATTCAAAGTTTCCTTTCTTGGTATCTACATAAGCTCCTTTTCCAAAGACTGCTCCAACCTTTCTAATTGGACCTTCCCATCCTCCTAACATACCATCTGAACCAACAAACATTGCCAAATACTTAGGTACCATATGTAAAACATTTTCATATGGAACAACAACAGTTTCTGATGGGAATTTGACAACTCCTGAAGCAGCTCTCTTTGGCCAACTGTATCCGAACCAAACGTATGTCCAAACACCGAAGTTGTTTCCAACTGGTGTTGGTTTTCTAATGTTGGCAATCAATCCATTATCGACTGTACCTAAAGTGTAGGTTGAGAAAACGACTTCTCTTGGTTGATACATTATTAACAAAGTTCTATCTCCAACAGTGGCAGCCTCTTTTCTGTATGCAGGTTCGTTATTGGTCAATCTCAACAATACATTATTATCTTTCTTCAAGGTTGGACTTGAATATCTGAACCATCCATAAATAGCATATTCCAATGATCCTTAGTATTCTTCTGGCCATTCTTTAACAACTGCAGCTTCATCAGATTTTCTCTCAATCTCTTCATCTTATAGTTTAATAGTTTGAATGGCAGGTTCATCTAATTCAGGTGCAGTGAATGTTCCTTTAATCATTGCTTCTAAGGCATCAGTATCTGCAACATAACTTTATGCACCAAACAACATTTGCAATTAAGACATTTGACCATTAAATCCTTGATAAGTGAATGTAGCACCTAAATACAATTTTCCGAATCCTTCAATTGGTTTATGAGCAATTTCTGGGAATGCAACTCTTCTGATTTCTCCAGTAGATGAGAATTTGACAAATCCTAATGCTTATTATTTTGCACTTGAGAAGCAGAAGTAAACAAAGTTCCATTCTCCTTCCAACTTATCATCATAATTAATATCTTAGGAAAGATTTGGATTGTTATTAGCCAAGTTGTATGTTCTAAATCCATATTGTCCAGCAGTCAACCACAATGCTAATGTTCTATCTCCTACTTTAACATTATCTTCTAATTGTTTGTTCTAAGTGAATCTATATACTGACATTCTTGCTTATTTCTCCAAAATTCTCTTTGGAATTGCAGTCAAGTATCTCAACCAAACACCAATTGCATATGCTGAATGTCCATCAATTGCAGTAGCATCTAATTCAATTTCTTATTTATCAGCAATATCAAATTAATCTTTCTTTTCATTCCATTTCCATGGTTTTGCTTAAATTCCAAGAGCACCTGCAATATATGGTTCATATGATAAGTAATCTTTCTCTCTATATGATCCTGGTCCAGCATAAAGATACATATGAGCATATTTACCATTGTAAGGTGTATGAATACCATCTTTACCAGCCCATAATCCTAAATATTAAGGAACTCTGTGCATACATCCTAATTTCTTTTCATTTTCGGTTGTTCTTGTCTTCATGAAATGCACAACTGATTATGCCTTTCTACTGTATGCATAATAAGCATAAACCCAAGCAGTTTAATCAAGAGTTGGTACTGGGGCTTCAGTGAAAATTTGAGCGAAAGCATCATGATTATCAGGGGTAGTGTATGTACTGAAGAAAATTCTGTGATCAACATATTGGAACACTGATAACACTCTATCTCCTGGTCTGACATGATTTGCTCTGGATGCTTAATCATGATATGATAATGTGTAGACATTTTCCCAAGCAACTCTTCCAATTGTACTCCATCTGAACCATAATGAAACAGCATATTCTTATTGTCCTGCAAATTCATCTTTATACTCATAAGGTTTCATAGTGGCTTCTTCTCTCTTCATTGTTTGAATGTCTTCAAAGACAGTCTTCTTAATTGTATTCAATTCTGGAACTTTTGGCATTCCTGGTAAATTCTTTCTCAAATCATCAGCTGATTCAATGTATCCACCATTTCCTAATATCAAACTGACTACTCCTAATTGACCATTGAATGCATGATAATTTTTGAGTAATTTGGTACCTGATGATCCAACTGAAAAGTAAGCATAATCAGTAATTGGATTGTGAGTAACCACTGGGAATTATGTTGATCTGACTTATTCACCATTAAATACTATATGTCCTTACACTTTTCCAGTCTTATCAAATCTCTTATATCCATACCAAACATAGTTCCATTATCCATCCAACATTTATCCATATTGAATATTTTAAACAACATTATTGTTCCCTGGAGTATAGGTAGTGAAATGATAGAATGGTTATCCAACCCAAATAGCAAGAGTTCTATCTCCTTATTATGCAGCATCTCCTTAGTAATTTTGATTGATTGTGAATCTAGACAAAGCCATCCAAGCAGGTTTATCAACTAATTTATTTGGTCCATTCCATAAGAACCTTGACCAGAATCCGTAACCATATTCGGTAACTCCGTTGATAGCATCATCAGTTAGTTCAACTTCTTTTCCAACTTTCTAGTCTGGTCCCCATGCGGAATCAAAGATATCATCAGCCTTCCATGGTTTCAATTCAGGTACAACTCTTCCTCCAAATCCAAATGTAGATAATTCAGATTCACCATCATCATAACCATTTTCTCTATAAGGCCCTGTTCCGACATTGAAGAACCAATTTTCCATTTATCCATTGAATCCTGGATGCCACTTATCTTTATGCCATAAGATAGTGAAGTAAGTTGGCACGAATTAATTAACATTGGGGAAATCTCTGTGTTCATCTGAATCTGGGAATTTGATAAATCCGTGAGCCTTTTACTTTTCTCTTGAATAACCTTAATAGATAAAGACCCAAGTCTTATGTAAGGTAGCCTTGTAGTCGAAATTTTGTGGGATAGACCAAGCACCTCCATTAACTTAATCAACAGTGTAAACAGTCTAATGGTAGAATCCTAATCCTTTCCACATTGACATTGTTCTATCTCCTGGCTTATCCATATTACCAACTAACTCCTTATCCCAACAAGTGACTCTATAAACAATATGCCATGGTCCAATATTTGGAATATCAGTCCATCTAGCCCATCCTGAGATTGCATACTCAATTTTTCCATTAGCATCTTTAGGTTCAATTGTAACAATATCCGGTTCAGCTGCAGCATCAATCTTAACTTTATCTTTCTTGATTGGTAGAGTCTTTCTGGTTTAATCAAATCTGAATTCATCTGGTAATTTCATTCCTCCAGTGACATAAGTCTTGATAGCTTCTTAATCAGCAAAGTGAGCTCCATCACCTAATTTTAATGATAATCCCCACATATATCCATTGAAGAAGTTATATCCAAATTCTTTTCCTGAAATGAACTCTAGATAATCTCCAACTAAATCATGTTTAGATTTCCAAGTGAAATCTTAAACTTCTCCTTTTTAGAATACATAAGCCTTAACTTCTCCCTTCTTGTATGAGATAGAAATGAAATTCCATTCTCCATCAATAATCTTCCATGGGATATGTTAAACTAATTCTCCAACTCCTTTTGGTGAATGAGAGAAGTAATAAGAGTTAGTGAATAACCATGCAGCCAATAATCTATCTCCTTATTATGTTAAATCTCCATGATTTCTTTTACTTGTCAATCTTGCAATGTTATGCCATACTACTCTCCATGGCATTGATTTAGGTCCAGTTCTAGACCATCTTAACCAAGTTGACCATCCATATTCTTATAATCCTCTAGTAGGTACATCTTTAGAATCTTCTATCTTCAAAGTACATTTGGTTCAGCCTTATCAAAGATGCATTCCAATAGTTTCTCCTTATCAGAATTGAATTCCTTTAATGGGAATTTAGGAGTATAGATTTCTCTTCCTTTGTTGAAATTAAATGCATCAGGTTTGTCTTCTCCTTCTTTAATTAAGAATGGTTTATTTGTATATGCTCCATTACCATAATTGATATTGACAAGATTGCTAATACCAGTAATTCCTCTATGACTTGCATAGAATTTCTTGAAATCTTTACCATATGAGAAGTAGTGCTTATAGACAACAAGATGGGTTTATTTTTCAAATAATTTGTCAGCCTCTGCTTCTAAGAATGATAAATAGATATAGATTTATCTCCTTTCTCTTGAGTATCCTGTATAGAAGAAATGCCATTAAGTATGTTAGTCTTCATGTGGGAAATCAAATCCATAAATCCATGGTAATCCTGGTGAGTAATTATAGGTTTAGAAATGATAGTAAGTAGCATGTTTGAATAAGGCTAAATCCCTATCACCAAATCTACCTTCAGCATTTGTTTCTGTAGAATATAAACTTAATCTGAATACATTGAACCAAGGTACTCCAATAGGTGGCTGATCCCATCTCAACCATCCTGAAACTGAATATTCAGTTGCAAACTTAGCCAAATCAGCTGAAACTTCAACAACAACCTCTTCTTAACTATCACCTTTATAACTTTTCTCTTCTTCTAAATGTTTCAATGTCTTCAAGGCTTTATCTTCCAATGCTGGATGTGGTATTCCGTTATCTAAATATTTCTTTAAGGCATCATAATTTCTAACAAATCCAGTTTTACCGAATTTGACAGCATAATTAGCAATTTGACCATTAAATCTTGGATAGAAATGAGGTGGTGCAGATCCCAATGTGAATCTCAAGTAACTTATTTTACCATGATTACATTTCATTGATGTATGGAATACTTCATCAATACCATCAAACTTCAATATACCAACAGCCATTTAATCTTCTAATGAATAACTGAAGTATAAGAATGTCCAAACTCCTTCTCTTTCTGGAACTGGTATTCTAGACAATAAGTTTGGATTCCTGGTAAATCATTAGTAATAAACAATATTGCTGCTTATTCTTACCATATTGCTAATAATCTATCTCCCATTCTGATATCACCTTCATCTTTATTCCATGATAATCTTGACATAATATAGTATGGTGCTAATCTACCATCTCTCATTTAAGCTGGATATTATTCCAAATGTCTGAAATAGAAACCATAACCATATTCTTAGACTCCTGCTAATTCATCATCCTTAAATTCTTTTTAAAGAACTGGTTTCTCTTGATTAAATGCAGAATCTAATATTTCTTATTCTCTTAAATCATCTAATGGTGCTTCCTTTTCTGTAAATGCATCTTTTCCAATTTAATATCCAAAGACATCATCTTTAGCATTACCATAACCTGTAGGATTGAATGCACCTTCTCCTCCATTGACTCTTAAATGACCAATATTACCACTATAGACTGCATGCCATTTATCTCTTGCTACATAAACTGATAATTTATTTGGTAAATAATGATTTGTGTTCTTGTATTACAATTCAGCAACTCTATTCTTGAATTCAACTTTAGCTTAAGCCAATTATTAAACCTTAGAATATCCAAAGTAGATGAAATGCCATTTTGTATGATCTGATTCATAATTCATATTCTACCATTAATTAACATTTCCACCTCCATTAAGATTAACATATGTATAAGCTGTGAAATGGAAATATCCTTATCCAACCCAAGCATTCAATGTTCTATCTCCTAAGAATGCTAAATTTTCTGAAGCCTAATGAATTGAGAATCTGATCATCAAATGCCATGGTTATTACACTGTTGGAGTCCATTTGAACCATCCTGACCAAGAATATTCTCCTACAAGAGCAAAGTCATCATAAACAATTTCATCAGATGGAGTATCTTATTTGAATTCCTTTGGATCCTCAATTACTTTCTTTGTAACTAAATTAGTATTGAATTAAGCAGGTTTTTCAAACTTTTCTAACCAAGCATTGAAATCACCTTCATCTTTTTTGAAAATTCCTTCTCCAGCTGAAAATACTACATGAGCAAATTGACCATTGAATGCTGGATAATTAAGTTATGATCCTGCTAAATAGAATTGTAAGAATTATGGAACTGGAATTTGTGATTAAGTTACAATCTTTTACAATTTATCTCCAATCTTCAAGAAACCAACTGATTAATCAACATTATCACTATGTGCAAAGAACAAATATGTCCATACACCTTCTACATCTTAATTAGTTTAGATATTTTGAACTGCATTAACATTTCCTGCATGATTTGTAGCATAATGATAATAGTTAGCACTATTGAACCAATTAGCCAACAATCTATCTCCCAATCTAATGTCTCCCAAATCTTGATTTTTGGTGACTCTAGCAACAAAGGACCATGCTGGTTATAACCCTTGTTTCAAAGCAATTGGATATTAAGTAAGGAATCTCAACCAGAAACCATAACCAAATTCAGTATTTATCTTCAAGGTCACCTCCTTATAATTTTCTAGTAATCAATGGATCCTTTCCATTCTATGGTGAATCCAATACTCCCTTTTACAAATCTTTAGCTAAATCTACTTTTGGTAGTGCTTTGAAATATAATGCTCTTCCAGAATCATATCCATGGATATCATCTTTAGCCTTTTCATATTCTGCAGTTCTGAACACACCATCACCAACATTGAATCTCAAAGTTGAAATTGTTCCACTATATGGTGCATGCCATTTATCTTTAGCAACATAGAATGAATAAGCATTAGCAATGAAATGATTGTGATCTTTATATGGTCTTTCTTCTACTCTTCCTCTAAATTCAACTCTTGCATAAGCTTATTTTTATATTCTAGAGTATCCAAAATAGACAAAATGCCATCTTGCATGATCATCATCATGTTTAACATTCTACCATGAATTAACATTACCACCTCCATAAATATTTGCATAGTTATAGGTAGCAAAGGTTAAGATACCTCCTTCAGGTGTTCCTACCCACATACATAATGATCTATCTCCCAAGAATGAAAGGTTTTCACTTGCTTACAAAATACTCAAACGAACACCTAGATGCCATACTTATTGATTTGGAATGAATGTCCATTTGAACCAACCACTCCAAGAATATTCTGGAGCTAATGCCAAATCATCATAAACAATTTCTTTTTATTCTGTCTTATCATTAAACAGTGCTTCCTTTTCAATGACTTATTTAGTCTTTACATCAAGAACATAGGTGGCTGGTTATTGTACTTTCTCTATTAATGCCTTAATATCATCAATATTTTCTATAAAGATTCCTTTGTTTGCAGAAACAATCACATCTGAGAATTGACCATTGAATCCTTTATATACTAAGTTTTGTCCTCCTAAATAGAATTTAAGTAATTATGGTGGGACATGTTCTGCAGCTAACACATTCTTGATAATATCACCATCTCCGAATTTAACAAATGAAATTGATTATTTCTTATCCAAATTGTGAGAATAGTAGATAAATGTCCAAAGACCATCCAATAATTATGGGAAATTAACATTATTAATATTGTTTGGATTTCCACCATGATATGTAGTGAAATGATAATATCCTCTTCCTTACCAAATTGCTAACACTCTATCTCCTAAACCAATATCAGCTAATTTATCATTCTTACTCAATCTAGCAACAAATGTCCAATCTACTAAAATACCTCTATTCATTGGAACTGGATACATGTTCAAGTGTCTCAACCAAAATCCATAACCATATTCGCTTATATCGTCAACCTCATCTGCACCGAAATTCTTGGTGAATGTTGGTTCCTTCTAATCAACACTGGATGTCAACACTTTAGCAACTCTATCATCTAATTTAAATACAGCTGGTTATTTCTTTGTAAATGCTGCATTGTATCCGAAAATGTCTTCATCATGAGTGAAATCATCTCCTTTTCTGAATGATCCTTATCCTAAATTGAAGTTAATTGCTCCCAAATGACCATTTATACCTGAGAAATGCTTATCTCTTCCAACATAAACAAAGAACTCTGGAGCCAAATAATGATTGCATTTATCCCATGATTAAGAATCCTTATCACCTGTTGACCATTGAACCCATGCATATGCAGCTTAATCTTTCTTTGAATATCCAAAGTATATGAAGAACCACTTAAAGATTCTGTTCTTGTGTTCAATATTCTTAAAATGATTTACATTACCAGCACCATTCATATTTGCATATGAGTAAGTTGGTACATGTATGTTACCAAATCCAATCCATCCTGTCAATGTTCTATCTCCTAAGAATTAATCAGTTGATGGGTCTTTGATTGTTACTCTGAATAAGTTATACCAAGCATTAAGATTAGGTCCATCAACCCATTTGTACCATCCACTATATGAATATTCTAATGGGAACTTGTTATCGTCACCACCAAATCTTCTTTGTACTAAGTCATCTCCAAATTATCTTTACACTGGATCCTTGATAATTTAATTTGATTATAATGGAACTAATGTTGATGGACTAGGATTCTTTCTCACATAATCATTAATTGCATCCATCTTATCAACATAAGCACCAGATTGTGTTGAAAATGTCACTAATCTGAATTAACCATTGAATCCTGGATATCTCTTATTGTCATTTCCTCCTAATATGAATTTCAAGAATTTCACAGCTGGATGTGTTGTCTTGTGAGTTATTGATTAAACATCTCCTTCACCAAATTTGATAAATGCTACAGCTTTATTTTCATCAGCACTATATGAATAATAAACAAATGTCCACAATCCTTCAATGTCTTCTGGGAAATTGACATTTTGAATCAAATTTACATTAGCAGGTGCTATACTGCAAGTTGTGAAATGATAAAATCCTTATCCTTACCAAATGGCTAATGTTCTATCTCCCATAGCAATATCTTAGTATTTCTCATTGTATGTCAATCTTGACAAGAAGTACCAAGGAGCATTCTTACCACTGATTAATCTCTTTGGATAGGCAGTCAAGAATCTCATCCAGAATCCATAACCATATTCCTCAAATGGCAAGTCACCTGATTATTCATCTCTTTCAATTGTTGGTTTGTCATTTTCAAAATCATTCTCAAGAACTTAACCCTTTTGCAATTCCCTTGGATTGAAATCACCTTTCTTTGAGTCCAATAATTTATTTTGTCCAATTTCAAAGCCAAATACATCTTTTGGATGTTTGAAGTCATTTTCTCCTCTGAATGATCCTTCTCCAACATTAAAGTTAACATAAGCTAATTTACCACTGAATCCTGGGAAGTGTTTATCTCTTCCTACGAATACAAAGAATTAAGGTGCAAAGTAATGATTAATATTGTCATACTTCAAACTATCTTCTCCATCTGTCCATTTAACATATGAGTAAGCTTTCTGTTATAATTTTGTGTATCCAAAATACAAGAAGAACCATTTAGTATGTCTCTCTTTGTGAGGGATATTCTTCCAAACGTTAGTGTTACCAGCTCCATTCATATTTGCATATGTATATGTTGGCAAATGTAGGATACCACCTTCAGCTGTACCAACCCAACAAGTCATGGTTCTATCTCCTAAGAAAGCATCTGTAGAAGGTGATTTGAGGTTAACTCTGAATACATTATGCCATGCTTCTTGTGCAGTTGGTGTCCATTTAAACCATCCACTAATAGCATATTCATGTGGGAATCTTGTGGTTTCACTTCCAACTGTCTTTTCAATAGGATCTGTTCCTTTATCTCTAGCAATCAAAGAATCAACAAGAACTGAATTAGTCAATTCACTAAGAACTGAATTTGGTGTTCCAATCTTCTCCAAATGAGGCTTTAATTTATCTGGAGAATCTATAAATGCTCCAAGAGAAGCACTGAATGTGACTTAAGTGAAAATACCATTGAATCCTGGATATCTTCCAGCATCATTACCACCTAGAATAAACTTAACTCGTTTGGTTCCAGGGTGAGTAACATCATGACGAATTGCTTTGATATCATCATTTCCATATTTGATGAGTCCTACTGCTCTGGCTTTATCATCGCTGTATGAATAATAGATATATGTCCATAATCCTTCAATATCAGCTGGATAATCAACATTTTGAATGACATTTGGATTATTATTTACTGAATTACAAGTTGTGAAATGGTAGAATCCTTGGCCTTACCAAATTGCTAATGTTCTATCTCCCATTCTAATATTATCATATTATTCATGTTGTGTCAATCTTGAAACAAAGTACCATGGTTAATTTTTACCTGATATCAATCTAGCAGGGTATACTGTTAAGAATCTCATCCAGAAACCATAACCATATTCTTCTAAATCTTGATCTGCAGTCAAATCTTTCTCAATAACTGGTTTCTTGTCTTCTGATCCATTAGGTAATTGCTCAGTAACTGGAACTCCTGGTTTTAATTCAGCATCTTTTTAAGTGAGTAATTTATCTGATCCAATTGAGAATCCAAAGATATCCTTAGGATGATCAAATTTATTTCCTGTTACAAATGCACCTTCACCTGCGTTGAAATTGAAGTATCCAATTTTGCCACTATGTCCTGGGAAATGCTTATCTCTTCCTGCATATAAATATAATGTTTAAGCAAGATAATGGTTTACATCATCGAAGGTCAAAGAGTCTTCTCCATCGGTCCATTTAACAAAGGCATAAGCTTTTCTTGAAATCTTTGAATATCCATAGTAAATATAGAACCATTCAGTAATTCTTCCTTTATGTAAAATGTTCTTCCAGAAATTTGTATTACCAGCTCCATTCATATTGGCATAAGAGTATGTTGGCATATGTAAAATACCACCTTCGGCTGTACCAATCCAGCATGTCAAAGTTCTATCTCCTAAAAATGCATCAGTTGATGGAGTCTTTAATGTAACTCTGAATAAATTGTGCCATGGTGCCTAGGCTGTTTGTTTCCATTTGTACCAACCACTAACTGCATATTCTAATGGTAGTCCAACTTAGAGAGACTTTTCAATAGGTTCTGCATTTGAATCTCTTGAAATTGCATCCTCTACTATCTTGTATGTTTGAAGTGCAACAACAACAGAAGGTGCTTTATTGTTATCAATATAAGCGTTGATCTTGGCAATATCATCAACAAAGGCTCCATCTGTTGAAAAAGTGACTGAAGTGAATTATCCATTGAATCCAGGATATCTATTAGCATCGTTACCACCCAAAATGAATCTCAAATACTTAACTGCTTCATGAGTTGTTTTATGAGTTATTGATTTAATTTCCTAATCTCCGTATTTGATAAATGCAACTGCTTTATTGCTATCAGCACTATATGAATAATAGATGTATGTCCATAAACCTTCAATATCAGCAGGGTAGTCAATGTTTTATATTAAGTTTGGATTTTATGGAGCAATATTGCAGGTTGTGAAATGATAGAATCCTTATCCTTACCAAATAGCAAGTGTTCTGTCTCCCAATCTAATATTATCATATTTTTCAAATTATGTCAATCTAGAAACAAAATACCATGGTTAGTTCTTACCACTCATTAATCTTTCAGGATGAGCTGTCAAAAATCTTAACCAATATCCATATCCATATTGTTCAAATGGAGCATCTGATTTAGCTTCTTAGTCAACAACTGGTTTAACTTAACTGGCAGCATTTGTTAGTATAGTATTATCAGCATCTTTTGGTTTAAATTCAGCAGGTGCTTTAATAAGTTCCTTTCCTTTACCAAATCCAAATACATCATTTGGATGATTGAAATCTGATCCAGATCTAAATGCATCTTTACCAAGATTAAATTAGACATGAGCTATACCACCACTGTGTCCTGGGAAGTGCTTATCTCTTCCAGCATAAATATAGAATTCAGGTGCAAAGTAATGATTAGCTTTTTCATATGTTAATGAATCTTCAGAATCAGTCCACTTAACAAAAGCATAAGCTTAGGCTTTTGGTTTTGAATAGCCAAAGTATATCCAGAACCATTTAGTATGTCTATCTTTATGTTGAATATTCTTCCAATAATTTGTATTACCAGCTCCATTCATATTGGTGTATGAGTATGTTGGCATATGTAAAATACCACCTTCAGCAGTACCAACCCAGCAAGTCAAAGTTCTATCTCCTAAAAATGCATCAGTTGATGGAGTCTTGATTTGAACTCTGAAAAGGTTATGCCAAGGCTATTAGGCAGTTGGTTACCATTTGAACCATCCACTGATTGCATATTCATGAGGGAATCTTTCATTAT
>JPFL01000547.1:0-16441 GCA_000733385.1 Paramecium biaurelia
TATAGATTAAGAATTAGAGTATTTTGTACTAGACCTTATCATGCATTATTCATGAAGAATATGTTGATTAGACCAACTGAAGAAGAACTTAAGAAGGATTTCAGTGGAGATGTTGACTTTTACATTTTCAATGCTGGTCCATAAACAATTTAGAAACCAATTGAAGGAGTCAAATCTGAAGGATGTGTTGCTGTTAATTTAACTGAACGTAAGATGGTCATCTTAGGAACTCAATATGCTGGTGAAATGAAGAAAGGAGTTTTTGGAGTCACTCATTATTTATTCCCTAAATAAGGAATACTCACATTACATAGTTCTGCTAATGAAGGTGAAAATGGAGATGTCACCTTATTATTTGGATTAAGTGGTACAGGTAAAACAACCTTAAGTGCTGATCCCAAAAGAAGACTTATTGGTGATGATGAACATGCTTGGTCTGATAATGGCATCTTTAATATTGAAGGAGGTTGTTATGCAAAATGTGTTGATCTTTCAAAGGAAAAAGAACCAGAAATATACGATGCAGTTAGATTTGGAGCTGTTTTGGAGAACATTGAATATTATTCAGAAGAAACAAGAGAAGTCGATTTCACAAATATTTCAATTACAGAAAATACAAGAGTCAGTTATCCATTAGAATATATTCCAGGAGCAAAATTCCCAGCTTAAGGAGGTCATCCTAAGAATATTTTCTTTTTGACTTGTGATGCTTATGGTGTTTTACCTCCAGTCTCTATGTTGACACCAGAATAGGCTATGTATCATTTCATTTCTGGATATACTGCTAAAGTTGCTGGAACTGAGGTTGGTGTCAAAGAACCATAAGCTACATTTTCAGCTTGTTTTGGAGAAGCATTTTTAGCCCTTCATCCAACACTCTATGCTAATATGTTAGCTGAAAAGATCAAGAAATATGATACCAAAGTTTGGTTAATTAACACTGGTTGGTCAGGTGGTAAATATGGAGTTGGATAAAGAATGTCATTAAAATATACAAGAGGAATCATTGATTTGATCCATAATGGTGAATTAAAAGATGTAGAATTTGAAAATTTCCCAATTTTCAATTTTTCCATTCCCAAAGCTGCCAAAAACATTCCATCATAAATATTGAACCCAAAAAATACATGGAAGTAAGATATAAATTTATTTTAGAAATCCTGAGGAATTTGATAAATAAGTTCTTGAATTAGCTTAGAAATTTTAGATTAACTTCAAAAAATATGAAGATAAAGCAACATAAGAAGTTATTAATGCAGGTCCAAAATTTTGAATATGAAATTTTATTGTTTATGTTTATGAATTTATATATTCAGAATTATTATTTAAATATAAATTTGGAATAATCCTTAAATAAAGAAAATATATGAAAATATTAAAAGAATTTTAGTTTATAAAAGATTCATTTCATATAAAATGAATCGTAATTCTTTTTGTAAGCACTTCCCAAAACTCTAGATGGTTAAAATTCATTAGCATAGACTCGCTTTTAATAATGTAAACTATTTGTACGAGCTTTACGATACTTTGGACTCAAACATTCAAGTGCTAAATTACTTAAATCTAAAACTGGAGGAGCGAAGAATTCCTTATCCACTGATAGTTTTTAAGCCTTTAAACGTAATGATTAATTTCCATTTTATTAAGAACTATAATTTATATGTTATTATTAATGATTAAGTGGTTTTAATTATATCTTAAATTTATTTTTTGGTGATGGTGACTGTTATCTAATTACATTAGTTGTTGATTACTATTACTAATGTTATTATTATTATTACTATTATTGTTATTATTACTATTATTATTATTATTACTATTAATGTTATGGTTTTTGAGTGATATTTTACATTTATTATAGGTTAGATTAAATGATCTCTTCGTTATAATATTATTTAATTTATGTTCTTTTTACTCGTTTTCTTCTTAAAGGAGATTTAGTAGGACTTGCACTAGTAGTATTAGTGGCAGTTGATTACTAACACTGTTTCTCTAATTGTTATTATTATGTATCATTATCTTGAATATTACTATCAATTTCAGATAGATTAGATGTCAATTTGGTTGGTTGAGATTAGATCATAACTTAAGGACGAATATTCTATTTGTCTAATCTATCCTTTATTAAACAAGATTATTTTGAAAATTTAATCTATTAATCTTCATCATTATCATCTTCATTTGAAGGTGTTTATATTTACGAATTTGTATTGATAATTCTTGGTGCATCATATTTATTAAATTAAGATTATAATTTAAATGGCTTAATTAATGTAGACTGAAAAATACTTTATCCATTATGATCATTATTCTGTTCTAATCTTGGAGTTAAAACTACAGTAGAAATTTTTGTTTTTTAAGCATCAGTCAATGATTTTTAATATTCAGCAAACAATTAATCATAATTGTTCATAACATCTTACTTCTTTTTGTTGTTTAAGTTATTTGAAATTTAATTATATAGTTCTTTATTATGTAGAACCTTCTTATAACCTATTTTATTTAACAACATTAAAAGCAAAATAATATTTTAGAACTTTTAAGATTGCTTCCACTATTAAAATTATTCTTCCATAGTCAAAGGCTCATCACTACCATTATTAAACCAAGGATGTAACATAGCTTATGTAGCACTATATCGTTTTGTTGGATTGATTTCAGTCAATCTTCGAAATAGACTGAATTACTTACTCTAGATTAATTAATTTTTCAATACTCATTCAAAATCTTTTTGCATTTTTCATGCATTGTCAATTAAGATTAAGCAATATCACATCCTTTTTTATAATATGGATGTTCTCCAACAAGAAGTTAATACATAATAACTCCAGCAGCCCATATATCTATAGCCTTATTATAAATCCTATTATTTAATTATTCTGGAGCCATATATGTAAGTGTTCCACATTATTTGGTCATCAATGATGAGTATCCTGTACTTAATCCAAAATCAGTCACTTTAATAAAACTGAGATCATTAGTAACAAGTATGTTTTCAGGTTTCAAATCTCTATGGGCAATATTATTGTTATGCATATACTGTAATGCATTTAAAATTGAATACATGATGTATTTGGCTTATTCTTCAGTACATTTTGTTATTGAACTTAATGAACCTATGTTGTAAAACATCTTTACCTCCACTTATAAGTTCCATTTCAATAAGGATTTTATTTTCAGTCTCATAAACTCCAAAAAATTTAACAATATTGGGATGTTATAATTCTTACTAAATTTGTGCTTCCTACATTAGTTAAGCATATTATAGCATTTATTTTTTCTTAATTACCTACAATAAGTTAGGTATTTTAATCACATACTTTCACTGCTACTGTTTATGTTGTATTTTTATTAAACGCTTTAAGCACAGTTCCAAAAGATCCTTAGCCTAATAAACCTTAAAATTCAAACAGATCGAATTCTATATCCATTTAATCGTTCATTATTTGATAATTTTAATTATGTTGTTTACATATTACTTTTGATTTAGGAAAATATCTTAGGTACTACTTATATTTCCAGTTTATATAAAATGAATGAAGCACTATGTTTTACTTATTTATACATCATAAAAATTCAAATAAAATAAAGAGTCTTTAAATAGGAGAGCATTATATTAATAATTATGTTTACCATATTACATAGCCTTAATTATGATCAATTTATCAATAATTTTACTATTATAAAATTTTTGCATATCTTAACTTAAATCTAAAAATGAAATAATATATTAAATTTTAGGTGTCTTAGGTATAAAACAAAACAAAATCATATTAAATAATAAGATTAATTACTATATCTTGAATTTGAATAATAATGAATAAAAAATATCAAATTCAAAAAATAATCTAATTTATTACTCTTGAATTTTCAAAGACAATTTTATAATAATCATTATTTATTATAAAATATAAATTATATAAAATATATTAATTTAAAAAAAAGAAGACAAAGAATACTATCTAGTAACTATGATATATTTCCTACAAACTTCATAAAATCTCATATTTTATTTCTAAAGAGTATAATCAAAATATTATAAATTTAAGAATAATTGAATATAGAGAGATAACAATAATCACTATATAAAGATATTATGTGAATTGTATATCTAAGAGATGATTTGATGTGCTCAAATAGTGGACATCATTAATTTTGAGGGTGAACAGACTTATATTTTAATCTTTTCTTTGTAAGATAATAAAGGAAAGGAAATTATATATAAGATTAAGCAATTCTGATTTGTACTAAGAAATACTGTTATTTAGTGTTATCAATTAATTATACATTATAAAATAAATAAAAAAAGAAAGGATTAATTATTTTGGTAAACAGTTTTAATTAATAAAGGTTTCTCAATAATTATCTTAGAATGATAACAATATTTACCAATTTTTTAACTATCTATGAATCTATATATAATATCATATTATAAATATAAAGTTGATTATTAATGAAAAACTAAATCAAGTAAGAAAAGCAATTAACCTTATTAATTATTTATATCAAACAGTTTTCTAACATATGACATTTCTATTGAATAAATCCTAGAATTATGAATTATTAATGGTCTCTATAATTTAATCATGTAATATGGGTAAAATAATGAACAAAATATAAGTGTAAAAATATAAAATAAATGAATATAATCGATGAAATTCTGACCATAGGAAATGATCTTTCTGGACCTTAAATATTTGCTATATGTAGGAATTGGTAACTATTATAATTAAGGTTAAGGTATGAATAATTTCAAGATGATTTGTTTAATTGCAATCTTAACTTTTCTAAAATTGATAACTATTCTCTTTGGTATTAGATTTATTGTGATATCTATAGCATTTGCTAAGAAGAACAAGTGCAATTAAATAGCATATAGAACAATTTTAAGAGAGAGTTTAACATACAGCCATTACTAATAATTATACAATAAAACTCATTAGAGTAAATTCTAAAAGTTGATAAACGTAATTAAGCTCATTACGTAAGTAAAGCTCTTTGGGAATTCTTATAAGACCAAGTGAAAGGAGGTAAACAAAAAAGAATATGCTGAAATTTAGGTCCATGCATTCCATTATATACAATGAGTAAATAGGAATCATATTTGGTACGAACTATGTTCGGAAATCTTAAATTTATGACGAATTATGATATTGAAGACTTGATGCCTAATTTAGTAGTTCCAGTTGATATGACTTAGATGGAGTTTCTTATTTAAAAAGAAGATGATTCTTTTATTTACATGACCAAAGTTGTGCCATTAGCATTTACAATAGAATAATTAATTACAAAAATACTCACACCTCTTTTCGACATTTCAAATCTCATGTGTTACAATTATTATTTAAAGAAATTTCTAAGCTACAAAAATTCAACATTTATTTGTGAATTATAAAAAAAATCGCTATGGTTTCTCAAAACTTCTATAACAATTTAAAATGAAGGAATTACTTTTAATGAGAACTTGGATGAACTCTAGATGAGAGAAGACTTTTAAAGTCTCAAAACATGTTCTACTGAATCTACCACAGAATCTAGAATATCATCTTTAATAGATATTTCCTAACAATAGATTAACCCTCTTCATAAATTCGACAATGAAGGGAATCATATTAATCTAAGTAATAAAATTATCACTATGATTAGTGCTTAGAGACTTGGATGATTTCAAGAATGAAATTAGTACTACACTTAAATAAAATAAAAACTAAGCATTAGTTCTCTTAAAATATGAATAGGCATTAGAAAATATCAATTAAATTATATAATCGATAGAATAAGATAATTGTTTAAAAAAGGAATAATAAGAAGATGGAACTAATGATGAACTTATAGAATAAGATATTTGATTTCATAAAAACACACATATTTAAGTTCTATCAAATCACATTTGAAACATTTTATACTACTTTTAGAAATAATTAATGTCTTTTTCTTTCTTTAAATGATATTAATAATCGTAAATATGATCATTATGTTTTCTATATGCAAATATGCAAATTTTAATGTAAAAATAACCTTATAAATATTAAAAACATATTTTATTAATTTAATTAAAGATGCGAATACCCTAGGCTTATTACGAAAGCATGGAGAAGCGTTTTAAGAAATAAAAACAAAATGACACTGAGGATTACAGTTGGATAGAAAATACTGGCAAACCCTTAATAGATAGAATTTAAGAGTTCGCAAAATGCAAATAATTGCAAGATCCTAAATACATACGCATTATAAGTGAAATCATTGACAAGATATTGGAAGCAGGAGTTGCTTTATTCTAGGAATAAAATTAAAATCCATGTATTGAATTGCTTGGAGAATGTGATTCTATTTAAATTTGGAATTTGTGTTTATTATGTTGTGATTTTATTAGGACTTGTGGCAATCCTAAAATTGGTATTCATTTATATTTGATAGAAAGTTGATATGATATTCAGTTATGAACATTTAGTTACTTTGATATTTCACAATCCAGATTATGATTTATCTAAAATTTACAAAATTGTATAATGTATGCAATTTCTCTTAGAATCCATGAATACATCTAAAGCTTGTAAATTTAAAAGTATAAATATTCAGAAATTATATAGTTGAATTTTTTGAAAGAATATTTTTAAGATTCATGTACATAAATGCATTCTTCTAAAAGAGCATTTATAATTTAAGTGATTAAGATTAAAAAGAATTGTTCCAACTCTAATTAGATGATTGTATTTTAAAGTTTACCTTCCCTTCTGATGACATGATAAATTATCAAAGATATTTAGAGGTGAGCAATCTTAGAAAAATTTTAAAATGTCCACCTTCTATTATTGATGTTTAATTTGATTCTACTAAACACCCTTATGAATAATCCCTTTAAATAATTAAGGAGAATAATCTTCATAAAGATAGTATACTATTTGATTAAATTTTCATTCGATTACTATGTCATTATTCTGGCAATGAACTATTAATATAGAAAATGTTTATAAGCAATTATATCTTTCATTTCAGATGTGCCTTCCAAGAACTTCAATTAATCAACAATAAATTAATGTTAGATATCACAAACAGATTAATAGATTAAAAAGATTATTTATTTTTATTAATTAGAATGATAACTATCAATAAAGAAGAATCATTAAATGATATAATGGTGTAAAGTCTTTAATTTATTAAATCTAAATAAATTCAGTTGTTTGAACATAATACATTTTTAGAAAAGTTATGGTTATTTGAACTTTAAGGTATTCAAGATTCATTGATGGAATGGAAACAAGACCTATAAATTATAGAAGGTAGTTTTTATGAAATTAAATTATAATTAAGTCCAAAATTTTAATAGATATTCTTTTAACAATTATTAGATTAATAATTTACTTAGATCTTTAAGAAATAACCAAATTATTAACAATGGAATAGCATAATAATTTAAATAATTAAAAGATCATTTTTGGAGGATGGATCAACTAGATTACCTTATCATATTTTGAATCCTTTATTGACTTATTCTGTGAATTTGATAATTGAACTTCCTGGAAACAATCAAAATTTATTATTAGATTATTAATTAGAAACATAAATCATACAAGGATTGTTAGAAATTCTAAAAAATTGTTGTAGAAGACAATAACTTTAACTTCAAAATAGAGGATTTTAATTACTTAATCAATTAATTTCATATTATAAATAAGAATTTGATTAAGTTTAAATTTAAAATGCTTAATCAGAATTTATGATGCCTGTTCCTGAAAGGTATCATAAATTGTTATCAGATTTATGGTCAAATAAAATATTAGAAGACAGTTTGCATAATTCTTAGTTAAATGAATAATTATACACATATTTAATAACTTTATTAGCTATGAATATGGGAGAGAACCCAAGTAGAGTTAGAGAATTCTATGAGAATAATAGTTTATAATTTTTAGTTAAAAGAATAATGGAACTTTTGAAGATATGCTCTAGAGGATCTCATTTGATTGTAACAATAATTAATTTATTGATTGCTATTAGTACAAATGAATAAGCAATTTCATTGGCATTATCATCAAATAATGAAAAAGATTAATAAAAATAAGATAATTTAATTAAATAGATATTTGATAAATGTTATTTACCATCTATAGAACTATTGCATGATCCTACAGTAAGTGAAGAATTTGCTAAAAAGATAATTATGTTGTATAGTCAAAGTTTATTAGCTAAAAAATAAATAGAAAAAGTGATTGAAAATACTTTTGTATCAATATCATAATTGGTTGATCTAAGTAAAGATAAAATTGAAGAGATAGTTAAGAATCAAGAAAAGTTATCATCATTTTATGGATATTCAAAGAGTCTTTAAGCTTTGTTATAATTATTTATGTAATTACAACCAGAGAAAAAAACATCATCATATAAATAATTTTAAGGATATGAAGAATTACAATTAGAAGAGGCTTAAAGATAAAAAGATCTATTATTTAATTCTTTATTAAAAAATTAAAAATTTGTTGAAGCTTTGGAGAAGATAATAATGAGTCCAATTCTAATTGGAAGTAAAAATAAAGACAAATATGTTGAACATTATGTTGGAATATTATGTAAAAAAAATAAATTGAATCCATTTACATCCTTATGGAAAGAATTAGATCTGATATCATAGAATTATATGATTATTGGAGATCAAAAAATCATAGATATAGGAAAATTAGTTGATTATGATGCTTTATCAGTTCACATGAGTTATAAATACTTTTTTAGAAAGATCATTAAGCATATTTCACCTTAAACTTATAGAGGATTTTATATATTAAGTCGTTTCCATTTAATACATTATTTAATCAAGATTTGTGTAAGTTAAGGAGGAGTATAACATTAAGATATCAATTTGTTGATTCCTCAATTATTGTAAATATATTTTTTATCATCATAACATGCTGGATTTCATGAATCTATAATGATGTTTATGGCAGCAAAATCTTAGATTCAAAAATTTTAGAGTAGTTATGATGAAGATACTCAAATTAGAAGAAGGATTAGCAAAGATAACTTAATACCTCTCTAAGAATCATGTTTAGATTTAATAAATAAATTATAGTAATAGGCAACTGTTGAATAAAAAGAATTTCTTATTAAAAAGTATGGAGAAATAACTTAATTATTTTTTGTTAATTTTAATGAAAAATATCAATAAATTAAAGAATCTAATGGATTAAAATTAATTTCTCATGTTACTTATATGTAAGATATACTTAAATCATTCAAATTCTTTTTGAATCTATTTCAAAATTTAGAGTAATAGAATCAACCAATTTCATTTACATTCATTTGTTATTAAAATAAATCTTTCTATTTAGATTTAATTGATATGATGAAATATTTAGATAGTGTATAAAAATTACCATAAAATAATAATAAAGAATAAGAAATTGTAAAGAAGATTTTACCTAGTTTTATTGAAGCTCTTAATTTACATATTGATAATATTATTAAATAATCAATATTCAGAAAAATGCTTTTAGATAAAATTTAATTGTCTGATCATTGCATTATTGATCCATAATAATTAGAATAAGTATCCAATGAATTAATACTTTCTTAAACTCATTTGCTTAGATAAATGATTGATTTACTACTTTAGAGTAATTGTGATGGTCCATTAAAGAATTTATTTGAATAACTTATACAAAGATTTTACTTAATGAAAGATACTTAAATTTAAGATTTTCGTAAATTAGGAGGCTAAGAATAGAAAGATTAAGTACTTGCTTAAAAAGAACTTATATAATTATTATAAGGTAATGAAATAAAAGAATAGAAGAAGTCAATATTTGATAGACCAGAAATTAAATTAATTTTGGATAAAATATGTGAAATGGGAATTAATTAAAAATTAGCTAAAAAGGCTATTTAAAGAGTAGAGATTCCAGAGCCATCAATGATTGTAGATATGATATTTAATGGAAGGATATCTGATGATGAAGATGATTTGGATGATCTTCTTTTTGAATCTGAATTAAAGAGTGATAATTAAGAGACTTAAGTAATTAATTAATAACAAATTCAAACTGAACCCAAAAATTAACCTGAATAAGAATAAAACTAAAAAAATATGACTATTATTGAGAATGAAACTTTTTTGAAGATTTTAAATGAAAATTTCCCCTTATCTGATCCATAATGTCCAATTTAAGATAGAATTTCCTAATTAATAAATGATTTTTAATAGAAATTAGATGAAACTATTAATTAACTCTTAGATTAATAATTAAATAATTAAAAATCTAATAATACTCATTTGGAATATTTATTTACAATTGCTAAAAAATAATAACACATTTAAAAAATATTGGATTATATCTTTGTATCCCTATAAGCAATGAGGTAAGTATAATAGACTTAAGATTTAAATTAAAAAATGTCCTTATTTTACAATGCTTTATAATGGTTAGCACTTTTGTAATAAATTTCTTCATAGGAACATGAAAAAATATATTAAAATGTTGCTCTCATAGATTTGGAACCTTAAAAAGATTTAAGATTTGTATTATCATTTTAAGAAATGATTAAATTTGGATTTGCTTTGCTTCAGGAAATAAATGATCAATTCATATTATACAGTTAAAATGAATATGAAAAATTAAAATAAATAAATATTAAGGAATTAAGCTATGCTGAAATATGTTAAAGAGCTCAATAAATAACAAATGATTTAAATGTCTTGTATGAGAATAAATATAGTACATTGAGGTTATTTTGTAAAGAGTTATAAGAAGCATAGAAATATTTAACAAAGTTTGTGATGAATTTACAAAATAAACATGATCAATTAATAGAAAGATATTGGAATTAGATTGAAATATATATCTAATTTTTAATTTAAATATGCACAGTGAATTTGCATCTCTAAGAAGAATCTAATAATGCTTATAATTTACTCACAGATTTAGATGCATTTATAAATAATGATTAAACTTTAAAAGAATAGAGAGATTCTACATAAAATAGCATTTACTTAAGATAATTGATATAGAGAAGATTTATTTCAGATAAATCAGTAATTACTTAATTACTTTAATGCTTAAATAACTTTGGATTACATAATTAAAGCAAATTATATACAATTCTTATGTAGAAATAAAAGTAAGATAATTAATCATTGTTGGATGTTTTATTGTAATTTAAAATTTATTCAAGTCATGTTGAATGTGAAGAATCATAACCAGTCTTTTTGGAAAACCTTTTATATTTGATAGCTATTGATAACAGAACAGCAAATGATTTGATACTTTTAATTCTTAAATAAGTTATGTTAAATGAGCATATAGATTGGCATGCATAATAAATAAAGAATCTAGATGAATTAAATTAGATTTAGATGCCTTAAAAGTTTATTGAATGTCCATTACAATATTTATTATAATTTCATCCTGTTCTAGTTAATAATCCAATTGTTTATAACACCATAATTGAATAATAAGGTCTTTCAATCACTGATAAATTTTGTGAATTATCAAGAATTCATGTAGCTAAACAATCATCATTATAAATAACTGGAAAATTAACAAAAGAATAAGAAAAATTATTAAAAGAAAAAGAAAAAGAGCTTCTTCAATAAACATAAACCGATATTATACTCAGATATGAAATAGATCATGTTATAGAACCTTAATTAAATTAAAATTTAATAAATTTGATAAATGTTTTAGCTTAAACTACAGTTGACAGATTCTTTGAAGAGAATTTCAGATTTATTGAACAAGTATTCAATATCAAGTTAACCCAATATAAAGATGACAATAGAGTATTCATATATGGTTGGGATCAATTATTGAGAATAATTGAAATGTTAATAATCAAGATTCCTTAATTAATATTGTATTTACGATAATTGAAAGTGTAATTGCCAATTTAAATTAATAATGAAGAAACATAAGTTACCTTCCTAGAATTCATAATTAAATATTTGACATGGGTAGGAATTGATAAACTGTCAAATTTTATGCATAATTATTTAAGTGATATCAATTTGCTATCAGTTGGTTATGGTGTAACTTTAGGTTAAGAAGTACTTCAATTATTATTAAATGAATTGAAAATTGATCACAATAACATTTTAAAGAAATATTATCATATTTTATAATTGTTAGTACTATTCACATAAACATTAACACTTCAAAATTGTTTATTAATTTTGACTGATTAAAGATCATAATTGAATATTGTTCCTAAAATTATCAGTACTTTAAACAGTGTAAGAGAATGTAATAATAAACAATTTGTTAAATTATATCAATCAACCATTGCCAAAGTATTGGAACCATTCTTACAATCTCAAGTGTATTTTGAACATATCAAATAAGGCAGATATGGAGATATTTTTAGATTATAATAGAATATTACAGAAAATTCCTTTTAATTTCATTATCTACATTGTCTAAAGAACTAATTGATTTGTTATCAATTATATCCTAGTTTTAAAAGTACTCCTGGTTCAGCTTAGCATTTTATTACACATCCATAAGTCTAACAAACCCTAAAAGATGAACATTAATAAGAAATTGTTTGGCCTTTATATCAATCAAGAAGAAACTTCAATAATCAAAGACAAAATAATCAAAAATAATAAGATGAAGACTTGAGTGATTCTGATTCAGATTAAGATATTTTATAAATTGAGAACACTCAAATTAAATATAAAGCAAATTACTCAAGTATTAATTCCTGGGGAGATTATTATTCCTATGATAGTGATTTTATGACTAAATGCAGTATAAATAGAGATGAAGAGAGACTTCACAAAGAAAATCAACAAAGTATTTTTCCATAAAAAGACTTGAACATTCTCTTTTGTAGTCTAGATCAAAAGATCTATAATTTTCCATTACCTAACTTTTAAATTACTACCCAAAATATAGTCTATTAATAAAATGATTACAAAACTTGGATTACTTCTATTGTTGGACTTTATTTTAGTTCCAATGAGTATTTTGAGAATAAGAAATAATTAATCTCTAAATCTTATGAAAATTAATTAAAATATACTGTTGAGTATATTCATGCTATAAATAGATTACTCATATCATCAACCTACTATCATAATAAATAAGCAGAATAATTACAATAATATTTGTCTTATTATTTAAATGGATCATTAAATTATCTACAAATCTAATCTGGAACTCCATGTTTCTATTCTAAATTCGGTTAAGCACCTAACTAACTTTAACAAGATTACTAAGCAAATTCTTTATCAATCAATATCAATGAACCATCTTTATAATAATAAAGAATCTTAACCTAAATATCATGTAATGTTTTATAAAGCAGAGTAGTATTGAATGGAATGCCAAATGATTTACATGATTAAGGATTGTTAAAAGCAAAACTATCAAGTCTAATACATCCTGAAGAAAATATAAACTTATAAGTTAAATTAATAGATGTCCCAAAAAGAGTTTTGATTCATCCAAATGAGTAACAACTTCAAATTACTGACAATATATTATTAGAGATGTTGATGACTCTATTGATAGATTAGAATAATTTTACACAATTTCCTTTTAATCTTTTACGTTAGATTAGTAAATGTTCTCGTTTGGGATTCAAATTGCTTATTTAATTGCTAATTTTATATTAAGAATAAAAAAACAATCTAGAACTTACTCTTAAAATTTTGTATTTAGTAAGCTAGAAAATTCCATCAAATAATTTAAGAGATCTACTTTCTGAATAATTATAGATAAGTCCAATACTTAATAAAAGAGAAAAGGCTAATCTAGCAAAGGGGTAATAAATTAAAGAGCAGTTTATAATAGAAGAAGAAAACATTGATGAATAATCTTAGGATGATGATCTAGAAAATCCTTTAGTTTTTTTGATTAATCAAATAAATATTTATTGTGAAAAGAATATCTCATTTATGACACTATTTCATAATGCTGAATCCTACATTCCCATTGAAAAAAGTATTATAGTTATTTATTAATTCTAGATATCTTATTAACACCACTATTAGCCAATCAAACTAACTTACATTTATCTTACTTAATTTAGATTATAAGAGGATCTCTAATGATTACAACTGAAGAAAAGGAAAAAGGAAAAAAGGTTGATGATGAAAATCTATATAAAATTATGAGGAGGTAAGCAGCAATATATAATGGTGGAATTGATGAAAGTAAAATATTTGATTTGTTTTCCTAACTAAACAGAAATGAGGATATATAATTTCATGATTTAATTTTGAAGACATTTGGAGATAAAAACCCAGAAGCCTAGGATTCTTGGGACCAAACATCCTTTACATTTAAATCACTTCAATTTAGATCAATTGAATAATAATCTCAGTTAAGATAAACATCAAATGCATAAATTATCTAAATGTAACCCCCTTAACCTCCTTAACCTCCTTAACCAAAATAAATAATTCCTCCATTTCCTATTTCTTCTATGTCAATTTTACAATAACATTAATAATTACAATAGTTTTAATAACTTCGCCAACTTCCATAACAGCTATAATAGATAAATTAATTAAAAATAGCTGATGAATAATAGTAATAATAATAATTATAATAATAGTAATAATAATAATAATAATAATAATAATAATAATAATAATAATAATAATAACAATAATAATAACAATAATCTAAAAATGAAGATATAGATTAAAATGAATTAAATTCATAACAACCTAAGAGGGAAAGAAAAGTAAGTGCTAAAATATCTCATGTTGAAATTGATATCATCTCCTCTCTTTGCAAAAATCTAAATAATCCCCTATTAAGAGAAGGAAATTCAAATGAAATCATTAATATTTTAAATTCTTATGCAAATGATAAATTAAAAATTGAACATGCAATAAATGAATTAACCAAATATATCATTTAACAATCCAAAATCTTTAACTTTGAATTAGATAAAAAAAGAAAATAACTTAGAGAAATTACAAATCAAAGAGAAAAAATAAAAGATTATGATCCAGAATAATCATAAGTACTAAACGCTTAAGAAAATGAAATTATCAAAGAGTTGAACTAGAAAATTCCTGATCCAAGTATCATTCAAAGATGCTTTGTTGCAATAACAGGATTTCTCAATCTCAATTTAATATTATCTGATTAACAAAACAAATAAGTTGTTAAGCCAAGTTCTACATAAACTAGATAATAAATTTAAATGGATAAAAAGAAATATAAATTAACCCAATAAGGCAAATAAATTGATGCTTCAAATGATATCGACACCTCAGCTAAAAAAGACATCAGAACTAGATTTATTAATGTTTTATAAACTAGATAAACACATCATTTATGGCTAAACATCGTGGAAACATTACTATTGATCTTTAATTACAAAGGGTCGAGATCATTAGAATAATTATAAAAAAAACTCTATCCACTTTTGGAATGTTTCTTAAGGCTTTATCAAAATGTGCATGAGGAATTGAATTCCTAAGAGCATACTGAGAAAACTAATGCAGAAACAAACTTTTTTGAGAGAAATTTAAGTGGTTCAGCAACTAATTCTCTTTAATTTGGGTTATTACAAACATAAACAATACATCTAAAGCGATCTTTTTCATCAGTTAGAAACGAGAATGAAATGTAGATGAAAATTGATGAACTATTCACTTATTTGTGCATTAATGGAAAGAGGATAATCAATTATGTGATTAATTAGAGGTTGTAATAAATAACTTATGATTTAAAATAAAGCCATTCATTGAATCCTATCAAAATATTTAAAGAAGCAGATCCATTGGGCTTTGTATTTTTTAAGATGAGTCAAATAGTGTCTTTTGAAAATAAGAAACATTTCTTTGAAATGGATCTGGAAACTTTGAAAATTAATGATAAACCAAATTCAAGATCAAGAGGTAGATAAAGTGAAACTATTGAATTTAATGTTGTAAGAGAAACAAGATTATAATAATCATTAGAAAAGGTGTTACAGGTTGAAAAAAGCAAACTTAGAAGATGTGAAATTAAAATTAGATATCAAGGGGAAAGAGGATAAGATGAAGGAGGAATCAGAAAAGAATGGATGACTAATCTTGTTAAAGACATATTATAAACTGATAAATTTGAATTGACTACAAAAAGATTTTATAAAATAAATCCTAATAAAAAGACTACAGAAGATATGAATCATTATAGACTTTTGGGCAGAATTGTAGCAAAAAGCATTTATGATGGGTTATTGTTACCTGTTTATTTTATTCCGACAATATTTAAAATGATTCTCTAGAAAAAACCTAGTTTTGATGATTTGGAACATTACAATGAAGGATATTATGACACTTTCATTAAATTTATGAATGATGAAACATAAGTTTAATATAAGGATTTATTTGAGTTTTGGATTCCAGAAGAATATGCATAATTGATTGAATAAAACAAAAAATATATTTTTGCTGATCTTCTTTAAGAATATTTAGAAAAGAATCAAATTGAAGTTAAATAAGATT
>JPFL01000547.1:16478-31781 GCA_000733385.1 Paramecium biaurelia
TAATATAATATATATATATATATATATATATATATATATATATATATATATATATATATATATATATATATATATATATATATATATATATATATATATATATATATATATATATATATATATATATATATATATATATATATATATATATATATATATATATATATATATATATATATATATATATATATATATATATATATATATATATATATATATATATATATATATATATATATATATATATATATATATATATATATATATATATATATATATATATATATATATATATATATATATATATATATATATATATATATATATATATATATATATATATATATATATATATATATATATATATATATATATATATATATATATATATATATATATATATAATAATAATAATAATAATAATAATAATAATAATAATAATAATAATAATAATAATAATAATAATAATAATAATAGTAATAATAATAAGAATAATAAAATTAAGCAGTTCCTTTTAAATAAGATCTAATTCAATATTTTAAATAAAAGTAATAGGAATAAGAAGACCCAAAATAAAAAAAATAATCAGAAGATATTACAGCTGAAGATATGGAAAATAGAGAAAAGAAAAGATTAATAAGGAAGAACAAAAAAAAATAATTAAGTGATGAAGCACTTAAATAAATTAAGTTATAGGATGTATTCTTATAATTATCAACTAATGTTACTGTCAAACATAAAAGACTTATCTGTGAAGTAATTAGCAAAAAGTTGATGATTGAAGAAATTAAAGGGTAGATTCAAGTTATAAGAGAAGGATTCTTTGATATCTTACCAAAAGAATATTTTTCTTATATGGATTGGAGAGATTTACAAAAACTAATTATTGGAGTGCCATCAGTAGACGGTAAGATTTAATAAAATATATAATTTAGTTGATGATCTTCAAGCAAATACAGAATATGTGAATTATGACAAAAACAATTAAACTGTCTTATGGTTTTGGGAAGTATTAAAGACATTAAGTGATTCTGAAAAATCTGATTTCTTAATGTTTTCCACAGGAAGTCCTTTAGTTCCATTTGGAGGCTTTAAAAATTTAAGAGGACCAAATGGGCCAAAAAAATTTTCAATATCTAAGGATTTCAATTCTGAACATTTTATTAAAGCCCATGCATGGTAAATAAATATTTCATCTTATTAGTTTTAATAGAATTGATTTGCCTGAATATAAATCAAAAGAAATGGTTAGAGAAAAGCTATTGAAATCATTAAAAGAATCTGGATCAGGATTTGATTTGAGTTGAATTTATATCATAAATTTTTTATTCAAGTTAATTAAAATGTTAGATGAAAATTACATAGAGTGAGAGAATCCATTTAATTCTAAAGTTACAAAATATAATAATAATAAATTTACAATATCTTTTAAAGATAAATATTTTTAGACTTTTATTGTCTCTTTTAAGACACTCTAAAAAATTGAAAGAACAAAAATATTATATATAATAATTTAAGGTTAATTATGATTTATTAAATCAGATTCAAAAAAGTTCAAGGACTGATAGGATCAATTTCATTTTGAAATATTTATCCTTTTCTTCTGAAAGTTTTAGAAAAAGAAACAGAGAAGTCAATAAGTTTAGAAAGTTTAAAAATGGTTTAAACTTCAGCTCCTAATTAATTGATCAACTAGTTATTTATGTACTGCTCATATTAATTTGAAACTTTTAAACCATTTAAAACTTTGTCATAGGCCTAAATAACCTCATAATAAGAACGTTACTTTGTAAATACGTTCATATAAGTGTGAATCAGCTTTTAGATGAAGACTTTTTGAAGGATTTTCAACTTCGTTAATTTATTTGTCCTTTTATTGAAATCTTATATATTAATATAATATCCTTACTCTAAATCTAAATCACATCTAGAATTCTATTCAAGTAGAAATCGATCAATCTTAATATCCTTATAATCCAAAGATATTATAGGCTTTGGTGTAAAGTCAAATAAAAGTTGTTGATCGGAAGTTAACAGCACTTCCTTCAATTTATCGATTTCATTTAATTTAGTCATGATATTAAAAAGATCAATTTGATTTGATAACTGATTCCTAAAGGGAATATATTTAATTTTACATTGCTTTATTAATTAAGATAATTTTTCTTTTATTTCTAAATAAGATCTAACAGGACATATAATTAATCAATAATTGGAAACTTAATTTTATAGGTTTTGCTCTTCTAATTAAAAGATTTATTTAAGATTCAAAGTACTCTAATCCGTTACTAATATGACTACGATATGCTTTTTTTGATTCATCATTGTAAAATTTAGTTGACTTTTTCAAAAAGACTTTGCCTTTTCTATTTGTTTTAAATATGGTTTGTTATTGCTCTTCAAATTTCAATTTCGAATTATTTTCTTTTTATTTAACTTAGCTACAATTTAAAAGTTAAACAGTAGCATCGCATTCATTAACTTTAGAATCAAGATATTATCTTTCAGTGATTAATTGATTGACAAGATTAAGATTATTTTCATGCATTTTCTTAGATTATTTTTCAACTAACATAAATTCATAGAGTTTATTAGCCAATTCGATGAGTACTAAAATAGATTAGAAATTACATTAAAATCTGTTATATAATGCTAAAATAAGTCCTAAAAAGAAGAAAAGAATTTACTGCATTCCACCCAAATTTGATAAAAGATTGTCAATTTTAAGATAACTTCTATAGATTTTTGTTCTATATGGACTTTTTCTTAAGAAAATGGATGCAACCTCTACATTATCTTCCTTGTAGAAATCAACTCTCTCCCTTACTTCAGATTAATCAAGTATATAAAATTAATCTTTAGTAATTTATTGAAATGGAGTTAAACTTTGATCACTTTCGACTTGAAATTATTTCAGAAATAAATTAGCTGATTTACTGATTATTGAGGGTAGAAAATTGATATAGAATGAGTCATCGATGTATGTCTGTAAATAATTCTCACTTGGATTGTATGGGTTTAAGATCTATGAATAGTACTTATATTAACTTTATTAACTGTATATAATTTTATTTTAAATGATCCATGTAATTTTACTTCTGCATCTCTTTCCTCTTAACTTGCACAAATATCGTTTGAATTACACTTCTTGATAGATATTTTTAAGTAAGAAAATTGAATGCCTTTAAATTAATGAAATATTATACTTGAATGGGTTCCTTCTAAAACAAATGTTGTATTTTTTCTATTTTTATAGAATTATGATACTTAAAACAAAGAAATTTATCTAAGTTCAGGTCTGTGTAAGTTTAACTAATGTTCTTATTATACTATTCAAAGATTATTGTAAACCTTTCAAGTGTACAAGGGACTAATTAAATTTATTTCTCCTCTCTTATTTTACTCCCATTATATTGTCTTGTTTCAAATACTTAGACTACATCAATATCAAAAAATGGTCTTGATAAAAAGTTCTCTTAATCTATTTGAATAGCAAATAAAAATGTTGCATCATCTATAATTGATTTTGAAGGAATTTCCTCAAAATCAGTGAGAACAGTTGCTACTAGAGTTTCTTTGTTGAAAAATTATTTGATTCCTGATGAAAAGAACATAATCATTATTAAGAAAAGAATAATGGACACTATTCCTCCAAAGAATGTCTTGTAATAGTTTTACTTATTCATTTTTAAGGTAATTGTTTAACCAAAGATATCAAACTTCGAAATCCCTTGATTTATAAAAAATATACCTTAAGTCAGTTGATTCATTAAGAAATACAAAAAATAAAAATCAAATCTTGTAATTATTTAGAAGATAAGGGCATTAAGTAATAAAAATATTTAATATTTTTTATTAAAAACAGTAATTTACACAAAATATTCATATAAATTTGCAAACATAATAAATATCCATAATTGCTTTATTATCTCAAATACTTATTGCTTAAAAACATATATATATAATAATATATCATTATATTGTATCCTCTTCAATTTAACCTTAGATATCAATTTTTACAATATCTATAAATTAATGATTTTTTAAATCAATCTACTATTAGAATTCTAATCGTTATTTACTCACTTGTTCTTGCAATACTTTCTATAAATCTACCTTATAAATATTTATTGTATACTTACTTCAATGGAATTATGATATTACTATAAATAATCTTGTATCTATATTTTTAGTAATGCATTGATTTCTTCTATAATATTATTATTCTTAATTAAAATAAAATCAATTAATTTATTTTAAATTTCCATTTTATCTTTTGTCTAACTAATTGATTTTAACATATTTCTAAGTTTCTTATATTTTTCTTATGGTATTAAATATCCATACTTATGTATCATATTATAAAATAAGCTAATAAAAACATCAGATTTTTAGTTTTCATACCTTCGTAATCTATTAAAGAATGGTGTAGCATTGTCATGTTTAGATAGAATCTTTATTAAACTACATAAGTGAGATATATTATTCTCTACTTTTTCATACATTTATTCAGATGCCAATAATGGCAAAATCTCATTCTCTTAATGCTAAAGCAAATAGGATCCAATCCAAAAATACTTTTCTTAATCAATAGTTGACTTGAAGTCAAGGAATTGCATATTGGTAAAACATTTATTGAGAACTTCTTAAAATTTATTATTTAAATTAAATTTAGCTAAATTTTCATCCTACAAAAGCAATGTTAAACTATTTAATAAATTTAGATTTGAATTATATGATTAATTTTGATTTAAACTATTAATCAATTATTAGAATAAATCTTCATTATATATAGTGTTATCTTTTTCAATAAAAACTGCCAAAAAATGGAGTCTATGCAAAGAAGAAAAGTTTACTTTATTCTAAGACAACATTCCAGTGACTTTTTTTTGTAGAGATACAAATAATGGACTTTAATCCATTTTCAAATTATGTAATCTCTTACCTATTGTTAGAATTTCATCAAACTCATTATATTTTAATGAAATAGATTGATGTTCTGAAACACGTTGCTATAGAATTTAATTCCAAAGATCCGAATTTATTAATTAAACTTTTTCTAAGGCCCAAGTTGTATTTTCAAGGTCTGCTAACGTTACTTTATCCCATATCGAAAGTTATTTATTAATCATTTTCTCCCAGAATTATTAATTATTAATGTTCATTTTAGCAAAGGCCCAAATGCAAAATGAAATATCATCTGAATACTTAAATTTAAGGTTTGGGATTTATTTTGTTGCTACTTCCCAAAATTATATTGAACCTTTACTAACCTTAGCAAATGAATAAACCATTAGAACTTAGTTTCTTCTAGAAAATTAATCAAATCCTTAACCCCAAATATATTTCTCAAGTTATATCCAAATTGTATCACTTTTAGGTTGAACTTTAGAGAAAGCATAAAGAATAATCATAAAATTTTTTTAATCCTAAAATTCCATTGTTTCATAAAACACATCCTCTATTTATTTCCAAATTGGATCTTCAGGATTTTTTTCATTTGCAGATAAATAAGCAATTAAACCTATGTTGGCCTTTGTTTATTGCATTTGTTTAATTTTTTCCCAATTCTGATGAAATGATTAAATTAAAGCATTTGATACATCTTTATTTTAAGTATTCTTTAGAGACCAACCACACATTACATGATCATGAACATTAAATTTTTTTATGCTATTTAAGTATAACTATTCAAATTCTTGTTGAGTTTCTTGATTCATCAAATTCAATTTTTAATAACCATATATTATCATAGATAATTCCTTTCCATTTAAATATTATAATTTATTCATAATTCCTTTATTTTACACTAGAGATAAGAACTCTTCCTTCTATCCCATCTTAGCTAGTCGAAATAATTTAAAAACAATTGCATTCATAATTAATAATTAATTAATTTATACTAAATTTTTAATAGTAAAATTCATTTCATTTGTTTAATACTTTTGGATGAGTTTCTGCCTGATGCAATTAATCCTCAACTTCTTTCTAAATAATTTAATGAATACTATATTACAGTTTGTATTTCTAAAAGAGTCAGACATTCACTTAAATTATTAACAATTTAATCCCATTCAGATTCTTCCTTCTCTAAGCCTAAAATTTTCTCCTACAATTTTACAACATCTACAATCTTGTATTCTAATAAATTAAGTTCTTTTCCCAATTATTTTATTGAATCTATTAATGACTCTTCATCTATTTCTAATTTTATGAGAAAAATAATATACCATAATATGTATCTTATTGGGATAAAAGAGAATTTAACTCATTTAATTGATTGATAGTTTCTCCTTATTTTTGGGCAATCCTTGAAATTCCCTTATTCCATTCATTATAATATTTTTCTACTTTTGCAGTATGATTTCTTGGATCAACTTTTTGGATTGGTCTTTATACTTACTATTAAGTTATTCCATATCCAATAGAAGGATTAGCTTGAGATTATTATTATTATTATTATTATTACTAAATATTTCTAAGAGAATTTTTTTCAATTAATTATAAATTTTTTTAATTTTTTTCTATTTTCTCTTTATTAATGATAGTTTTTGATAGGTTATCGATATGTTTTTAGGTTTCATTTTTAATTTGTTAAATTGTATAATGTTTAGTCTATTATTATTATTATTACTATTATTATTATTATTATTATGGTTATTATGGCTATTATGACTAAAGTTATTGTTGTTATTACATTTATCCCATCTACACTCCTTGTAATGGTTATTACTATCCAAGAAATCCTGTTTATTACACTTAACCCAATTATGCGGTCTATTGGCCTAAAGCTCCCATTTACTATCCTTAAGGTTATTATAATAAATTTGATGTTTATTATGGTTATCCTCCATATAATTGAGGTTAATTGAGTTAATTTGGTTATTATCCAAGTACTCCTTAAGTTTAGACTTATCCTATTGGTGTAGTCATTTGTTGTGTTTATCCAAAAATGTTATTGGAAACAGCAGTATTACCAAAAACTAAAGCACTCTGTCCTGCCAAACCTTATTATTATTGTTAAGGCAATCCATTTTATACTCCAAGAGTATTTGTAAACATCATTAATTTAAATTATCAAAAAAAAACAAAAAAATATTAAAGCAAAAATTTAAGTTAAAAAATAACTAATGCTTTTATTACAAAAAGCTACTTAAAGACAAGCATAATAATTTTTTTTACTTTTGTGTTTCAATTGTTTGTGGATACAGAATTATTCAATTTTGTTAGGACAATCAATTTAAATTTAGCCTATATGGAAGAAATAATTACTTAAAAAAGAGGATTGAATTTGACTGAACCTTATTTTGATTATGATTATGATTCAGTTTAATTTTCTTCTATTTCCATTTCTTATTATTCAATAATAACTTATTTATGATTACAATTTTGAATATCCTTTAACCTCATAAATCCTTTTCTTCTATTTTTAGTTTATGATTTCTTTTCAGAATCCATTTTTGTTAGCATCATATCTTCTAATTATATATCTTCCTACTCATTCTAAATTTTAATTATAATAATAAACTTTTATTTCTATGCCATCTCTATATGTTTTTCTTTGTAATTTCCATGGATTACCACAAAATTGAGGTTCTAATCTAATCTCCATTTCATCAGAATCCAAATATATATTTCTAAGAGTTGGCTATATAATAGGCATTTAAGGTAAACAAGATTATACTTCTTGTTGTGGAATAAATCTTTAAAAGTAAACATCCTTTTATATCTATGTTACTTATCTAAATTCGCAATTAATTTAATCTTAAAATCTGATTTAATAATTTTCGCTGAATGCTGCACAACATTGACTCTTTCTAGAGATATGTAATTATCTATTTTTATAATTTTCATCATCCACTGATTTTTTTATCTTTTGGATTTTGGCCTAATGAACCTTTACTTTCTACATATACAATTATTAATTTTGTTCATCTATCAAAAATGTTAATTGTCTTTGAATCTAATAGATAATTTAATTTATTTACTGATATATTTAATTCATTTTGATTTTTTCGAATACATGGAGCATAATAATTTGGAATAGTAGAAAGATATTATAATAATTTTTATTCTGCAAATCTTCTTGTTTCTTCTGTAGAATTACTACATTATATTAGGAGTTCATAGTAATTTAAAAAATTAGGGAAGTAACTAAAATAGTGAAATATAGAGATAATACAATCGTAATTCCATTATTGTTGAATTCTGTTAAAACAAAAACAATCCAACAAAATATTATACTTTTTGTTCATCTCTTTTTTCATAGCAAAATATTGGAAATTGCAGCATTTTGCCTTTTGTGATTGAAATTCCTTAGATAAATTTCAACAATAAAGCATTCTCAATGAATATTTCTTAATAAGGTAATTATTAAGGTAATTTTGCTTTAAATGATACATTGAAATCTACATAATACTCAGGGTAAGGAGGATAATTCTATTTGTTAAATTAATTTAAATTACATTAAAATCTGAAAATGGAAATTATTCAGGTAAATATACTTTTGTAAATATTGTCATATTTGGTTAACATTTTAAACGAACAAAAGCAAAAGATTGATTTGGCTTTTAAGGAGATCTCACCAAATAAGAAGGTTGACTTGATTATTATTCAATCTTTGTTTTTTCAAAGATTGATTAAATTTCATCATTTTTATTTTATTAATCTAAAAGATTTAATTGAAGAGATATTTAAGGTGGGGTTAATTTTGGATCATCTAAGATTTAGAATAATATATTATAATCTTGAATTTCGAAACACACTCCTTAACCAACAGAAGAAGCAATTTGATGCCAGTTTGTTGAAATGGAAATGGCATTAGTCTCTTCGATTCCAGGAGGTTGTAACAAAAACACAAGAAGTCTATAGTCCCATCTTACCAATGAATGGAAAGTAGGTCCAATGTATTCCCTGTTAGTGAATACAAATATGATTGCTGATTCAATTTTTAAGACATCTCTTCCTCCATAAAGATTGTCAGTGCCTGTATTTAATTATATATATAAATAACCATTTAAAGTTCTAAATTTGTTTAAATTGTGGAAACACTCATCCAAATTGAAGTTAGTTTCGAACTATGGTTGAATTGTTTTAAGTTTTTGTAAAAAATGGCATACATCATTTGTCCATGTTGAGATTGAAGAACTATACACAATATGTAAGGAACAAAAAATTACTTTGACGAAAAAAGATGGTATTAATCGTACTTATTTTCTGGATTCTTTGTTCTCTTTTTTACAAAATATTCTATTGCACTCTTGGCATAATCTAATATAGTGAGTCCATTATAAGTTATTTAACAAGAAGATAAACAATTATCTATCATAAAAGTGAAATTCATTTATAAGTGATTTTAATTTAATATTTTATTTATTGAGAATTAATCACAATAATTTTTATGAAATAATCACTTTAATCAATACTATAGACTAAGTCTTAGTATGATTTCATTACTGGAATCATGGATAATGAACAAGAAGACATAAGATCAAAAACAACCTACAAAACTTAATTTAAATTTAATAAATCCAAATTTCATTTCTCCATTACTCCAAAGTCATAACCATCTAAAGTTAAAAAACGGCCCATATATTTAAGATTCAACAATCATTCTTCTCATTAATAAGAAAGCAATAATTTTATTTTTCTAAAAACTCTCTTTAAAGATATCTAATAACCATAAATGTCTAAGACCAATTACTCAACATGGTCGACATCTCATAAATAATCTATATAATCTAATTATGTTCCTCCAATTAAGAAAAATTACTTATTGATAAAAACACCTGATAATAATAAACCTGCAGTTGGTTATTATAATCCTGTAATGGCAAAAAAAGTCAGAGGATCTGTTAAATTATTTTCTTAAAATACATCATAGCACTCTTAATCTCTCAATATTTTATTGAACTAGAATGAAAAGTAGGAGGCTATTATACAAAAAGAAGAATTTATAAAAGTACCTGAAGCTAAATTACTTAGCTATTATGATAATGAAAAGAAGAAGTTAATGTCAAAATCTTCATTTTAATTACCTCTAAAAGACTTAAACGAAAATCCTTTCTCTAAATAATGGTCTATATTTTTAGCCTATAAAAATAAATTTAAATTATTAAGAGATCATAAATACGAAGATTCACTTAAATGAATTTGTTACTATAATTCAATCTAAATTATTATCTTATAATCCTTCACTTATTTAAATTATCTTTTTTTACATGTCCTTCTATTAATTTCTTATTACATTTTATAACAAGGGTTTAATTTTGTGATATCACATTTTCAATCTTTTATAATCAAATACTTATATACATATTCTAATATAACAATTATGTATTCAAAACTCAAAATCCAAGTAACTTTAACTTTTCTAACTAAATAATTTTAGCCAATTTTTTTCTAAAAAAAAATTGGCTAAAATACTTTTATAGGCTATCCATTTTGTTCATATCCCTCTTGACTCAATGAACATAATATTGATTCTGAGCTTTATAAATAATATCATTCTAGAAGAATTTCAATCTTCAAAAACTTAATTTAATGAGTGAATCAAGTAAGGTTACTTTGGAATTGTAATACTATTGATCTATCATTCAGTTGCACCAATTACTGAAGCCTAACAGGAGATTAAATCTTCTTAATTATTTTGTAGTCTTTAATGATACTAATTATGAAATTGTCATTGTATTATAATAAAATGAATCTATGTAAATTAGTTAAGTAAAATTTGCATTCGTTTTTTTATGCTTACTTATATTAAATTTATCAGAAATATGCAAAACTGATCCAAATTGACTTTTAGAATGTTACTTCCAGAAGGAATATAAAATCTAAAAACTTCATTAGTAATTAAAGTTGTAATCTTACCGTCTGTTGTTAATATTAATATTTATTGTATTCAAACTCTAACAATTATTAAGCCTATTGAATTATAGTATTTGCTTAGTGTTAAATGAAATTTAAAGTTTCTTAATCTTGAATTGAAATAAATGGTAATCGTTTATCACAAACGAGTTCACATTTCAATAGACTAGATGTTTGTCAGGGGATAATTTAATTGTTTTTTAAAAATTAGTTTTCTTTATTTTTTTTGTATTACTAATAATATACGAAATAAGAAAGAAAATTAAAATAATAATGTTATTATTAATTTATGTTAATTTGTGAATAGTTAGATTCTAGTGATAGTGAAAGCTTTGATAAATTGATTGCAATCATATAGCATTTTAAAATAGATAAAGAAATCTTTTAAAATACTCGTTTCTAAATTACAGTAAATTAGTTTTTGTATCAAATTCAAGAGATATCCAACTGGATTGTTAGATCTTTCTAATGAAATACTTGATTATTTATAAATCGAATAACATCTTTCAGATAGAGATTTTTCAAGTCATTTTCATACTATTTCATTTCTGAAACATTATTTTGATGAAGCATGTTTAATTTATACAGTTGTTGAAAAGTATTTAGAAAGTCGATCAAAAGATAATTATAAAGAAGTATTATATAAGGATAGTATTTAACTAATTTAATTAAGATAAGAGAAATTATTTATAATTTATTCATTATTGTTAGTATAATTATAAGATTATGTTGATGAAGAATCATTTGATATATTTCTAGAAGGGTATTTAAATTATATTATCATTTAAGTCTATAAAAAAAGTTATAATTAAATGCTTAAATTAGATTTGCTTCTTTAAGGGTGAAATCAAAAGAAATATTAGAACATGTATTACTTTTGATTGATGAATTAAGAGAAAACAAATAAACATAAAAATAAAAATATTCAAGTAGATAATCAATAATTAGTAAATCTTTGATGACTGCACGTTAATAAAAAGAATCATAACAATAAATATATATAAGTTAATAGAGTTAATGGATGTTTACAGAGTTATAAAATAATTAAGTATTTTGTAGAGAATTGATACCAAACTTAAGATTCATTATTAAAAATTATGTTAAATCGTTTTAAAAAAATAAAGATGATGGTCCCAAGAGATACAATAAAAATTCTTCAATATTTGACTTAAAAAATAGGTTCAGTGTTGGAAGTCAAAGAGTAAAAAATGGATTGATTGATTTACCAAATTTAGGTCCAATGGAAATTTTAATGAGTACATAAATATTTCCTAAATAAAAACTTAATGATTTTTTTGATGATGAATAGTTAAAACATACTTAAATTATTACATCTTAAATTGATGGTTTGTTAAATGAAGAACTACTTGTAAATTTAACTGGAATTGAAATGATTGATATGGATTCTAAAAGTGAATCAACCATTTCAAGAGCTACAATGTAACAAGTATTCAAATAACATTGATATAATATATAAAAATCAATATACTTTTAAAACATTACCATCAAATTATAATGTTGATACACCATCTTATGTTAAAATTGTATTGTTTTAAGTATTTTGCATTAAGATTAATGATTTTGGTAATTTATCACATTATATTTCAAACACTTTAAATGCTTCAATGTTGATATACCAACATAAGTTGTTAGAGATGGCAATAACATTTTACAAATATTTTAAATAAAATACTTAATTACTATTTTTTAATTTTATTACTCTTTCAATGCATAAAAAAGAAGCTTTACTAATTTACTAAATTCTAATCTTATTATTATTAGAAATCTTTTCTAATAACAACCAATATTCACCAAAATCTAATACTTAAGCTTCATAATAAGTAGTTCTATAACCAACTTTTTTGAATAAGTTTCTCTTAGGTATATATACAAAGCAATCTCGAGATCCAACTCTTCTTATTTCATTTGTTATCCCAAATCCAAAAAAATAAAGCTCTTCTCCATTTATCAAATATGTACATTCATTCACATTTTGTAAATCAAATATAGGAACTTACACTTCTTTTGTTACTAGATGAGGTGATTAAACATATAATCCATTCTATTGTACAATTTATAATTGATTATTTTCAAGTTCGTCTTATTCTTCCGAAAATTTTTAGAAATTAACTAATTCTTCAAAGATCAAAGTTGAGTGTTGTTGTTATTATTCATAATGGTTCTATGACAAAGTTATGTATAGGAGGAAATATTTGAATATCTTCTAATTTAATGATTTGGCCAATAGAATTAATTATCCTTCATCATTTGATTAAACGCATAATACTTATAAATTAGTCGATATAATATTCGTGTATATTTTAAACACTTGCGAATATTGATAAATTGAATTGTTTTAATATCCATATAAAGTTTACTGTTATTATGTCTCTAATAATTATAGTGTTTGTGAAGTAAAGAATAATTCTTTTTAATTTAATTTTTAATATTTTCTAATAAATTATATTAATTAATAAGAATCATATCTTTATTCTTCATTCTCTTTTAGCATTTCTTCAAGTAATTGTTTTAAATTAGGGTTTTAAAATTATTAAAGTGCCAAATTTATTTCCATTAAATAAAATTATTATTCTTTAGTATTTTTAATCTAATAATTTGAAAGAAGTCTTAAAATTATCAATCCTAAACTGTAAATATTAGCTTTACTGGGATTAATATATAACTAATTTTAATTCAAATTTTAGGTATAAGCCAAAAATGATTTAGGTTCCATATATTCTAATAAAGACATAAATGGTGTTGATTTTTCTTAATAAATACTAGGAATATTAGTCTTATATATAAGTGAAGCAAAAATAATTGAATTAGGTGTAATCAAAATATTATTTGGATGCATATCCTAGACAAAGATATCATGTGATCTTAGTTCATTCAACTTTTTAATACATCTCTTAATTAATTTAAAGTTGCAATCTTCTTTTTAAATTAGATCACAATTCTCTATAATATAATTTAATCTCACTTTTCCATCATATTATTCCATACTTAAAAAGAAATCCAATAAATAGGGATCTTAATACTTACAAACTTAATAACATTCATCAAATGATTCAAATTCTACATGTACAATTCTTTAGATAAGTATATAATTCTATTATTCTTTTTAAACAGATAAAATTCGATATAATGATGGAGCTTGATTTGAAATAGGATAATGAACTTTATTGATAGAGTACAATCCAATCAATTCATCACTTGAATTTTATTTATTGCTTATTTATTTCAATTTTATTTTTTAATCTAATCTTCCATATTCTTGTAAAACTTCGAATACATTGAATTATGTTATACACCATTTATCCTATGATAAAAATATTCTATAAACATTCTAATTTTGTAAATATAGAATAAAATATTTATGGTAAATTAAGTTGCATGATGATGTGATACCATTTATATTGAGTTTTACACTTTTGTTTTATTTTATAGAATACAATATAAGTTCATTTTATTGAGCAATAAAGCAAATATTATTGAATTTATAAAATCCAAATTCTTAATTAATTTTCACATCTGTCTGTATAGAATTGTACTAAGTATTAATTGATAGACATCCATCTTAAATTCCAATCATTACTAATTGATTTTAATTAATAATAAGATATTTGAGGTCATATTTGATTTCGATTTGATTGTCATCATTATATAAATATTGGCCATCATAATAATGAACATTATTGTTTATAATTGTAAATGATTTTATATTCTAAACCTATTTCAATGGTTTAATAATCTTTCTATATATGGGTAATTGCTATTTTGATCTAAATGAAAATATTTATAGGAATTCATGAAAAGTCAAATTCTTATCAGAAAAGAATAAAACAATTTCTTATATCTTATCAAATAATAGTTGTTGAAGTAATGAATTATCTATTGAATCTGTTTATTATTATAGAAAATCATAGAATTATTAGGCTGTGATATAATTTCTTTATTCAATATCAATAATACTAAATATTTCTTATAAATTTTAAGAAGTAAAGTAAATTCTATCATGAAAATTCTTATTAGGTTATTTTTATATCTAACTAGTATCTTTAAATTTGAATTAATCTTCAATTTAAGTTGTAGGACTATGTTAATTTATTTATAATTGTAATTAATAGTTTATTTAAGCAGAATCAATTCTCTCTTTTTTCTATTACTCTTTTGTAGCCAAATATTATCTTAATGATATTTGTAGCATTTCCAAAGTATCTTCTAATTATTCAGAACTAAGTTAAACAGTTATCATTCCAATCATATTTTCATAAGCAAAATAAAATTTATTATCTTATATGTAAGCACTTCCATTAATAATATTTATCTATTGTCCATTTAAATCAATTAATTCATATTAAGTGTAGGATTTTTAATTTCTAATTTATGTCAAATTATAAAAAACTACTTTATTGTTTGAATATTCAAAAAGTA
>JPFL01000548.1:0-10801 GCA_000733385.1 Paramecium biaurelia
AATTAGGTTATATTAATTTCATTAAAAATAAAAAAACAACTCGTGTGTTGTTCATTATTATTATTTTTATAGCGGTCGACTGTTCAAAAAGTACTTTGAGAAAGTTCAGTAGGAAGGGATTTTCTACAGACTCAAGCTCTTGGTCAATTTGTTTCATTAGTAACTCTCTAAACAAAGACTCATAAGTTTACTTTTTGAGATTTATATGATTTTCCTGAAATAGTTATTATTTCAAACTCCTGAAGTTCAGAAGAGTGCCTAATCATCTGAATGACTGGGCATCCTAGATTTTCCTGGATGTTTAGATTGGTCAGATCTAACTTAAGACAATGAATCCCAGAGAAGATGGTACCTCAAGTCAGCAAATCACGGGATTTTGGTGTTACTATGAGCTAGGCTCATACACTTATAAGCTTACTTGTAAGAAAGTAGTTTTTCATATTACAGGTAGGAGATTGAGACTTCTTATCCTTACATTTTACTTACTAGGCACACCAGGTCTAAGCAAATTTGGATGACATAGTGAAAGCCCAACTTTTGGAGGCATTCTTTAAGGTTCTTAGAATACTTTTAATATGAAAGGTATCATTAACTCATTTTCTTTGGAGAACTGGTAAATAAAAATGATCATTTAAAGATTCAAAAATACATTAAACAGACAGTAATATAAGGGTCGATGATTCTCGAAATACTTTGGCGGAAAGGTTTATAATATTCAACTTACATTTTGTTGCCCAGTTATTATAAATGAAGATAAAAATAAAATAGATTGGTCATTATATGAATTTGATTGGGTTAATTTAATTATTATACGTAGAACAAATGATAAAGAATTTTAACATCTTTCTATATACTTTAAGTAATAATTAAATTATTGACAAAAATGTATTAATCATATTAATTAAATATTTTTAATATTGAATTAAATAAGTAGATTAATAATGTCATAATTTATGTCAATAGAGGCTCTAGTAAAGGATAGAATAATCGTCTACAAAATTTATCCTCTGATTGCAAATATGAACTAATTTATAAATGTAGAATTTGGGGAAGACAAGCTATTTTAAAAACTAATATAACAGAATAGAATTCCTTAATATTTTTAATTCAGTGAATTTCCACCTATCTTTTGGGTCAAAAACCAAAATCTTAAAAGAATTTAAGATGAAATTGTATTATCATCAAGCATATTAAATATATACAATAGTTCTGAAAATTTACTTCAATCCTGCTAGACTGTTAATAATCTAATCTTATTTAAAACTTATATTATGAAACTATTTTAAAAAAACAATAAAATACAATCTTATTGTAAATAAGAATTATAGCTATTTTAACATTAAATTCTATATTACCAATTTTAAGAATTTAAACAAAATATGTTTTTATGTTTTAATCAATTTCCATAAATATCTTTATTGCTATCTTTAATATTTTCAGTATTATATCTATTATAGTACCCTGTATTAGTCATTTAATGATAGTTTGATTCCATGAATGTAGATATGTAGTCAAAGTATAGCAATCTCCTTTTTTTCAATATAGCAGAAGCAGAACAGATACCATTGACTGTTGAACATACATTGTACTCCTTCTAATCCCAAGTGTAGAAGTATTTACAATTTGTCACTTAGGGAGAATATTAGAAACAATTAGGAGAAGAATCTATTTTTTTTTAGTCTCCATTAAACAATTATTATTAGCCTATGTGCAAGCATTAGTATCAGTTCTAGCTGATACACAACTAATCATCAATAAACATATTAGTATTGTTGTTTCTCCAGTGATTATTTTAGTCCAAATACAAATACCATCAGATTCTCTTGAATTACAAGCAGTCTTAGTAGCCCACTTTTAAGAAAATGATTTTGTACTAACAGATTCATTCTATTTATATATATTCTATACGCTACAAGTCCTTTACATTGACAATTGATTCTTATACATCCAGAAAAATAACTACCCCATCCATCATAATCAATGTAATATATATTTGAAGTAGATGCACTAGATTTATCATCACAAGTTTCTTGATTACTATTAGAATTCTAAACTATTTATTCTTCAATAGCATATAAAATAAATGGCAGTGTCTTTGACTGTACACTTTCCCTTAATTTGAGCATCTACAAGTTATTGAATTTACATCTAACTATAATTAATAAATAACAATCCAAATATCTATACAGGCTTGACTATCTGGATTTGTTAAATTATTCAATTAGCATTTTTAGGTAGTCTCGTCATTAGAAGAAGTATAATAAGATGAATTTGATTACAATCAATCCAGTTTCTATTCAAATTAAATAAAACTATTCTATTCATAAATACTTGATTTTTGAATAAATCCTCTCAATAAGAATTTTAGAAAGAACAACATAATAATTATAATTATAAGGTTTAAAATTTCAAATAAACCTTTAGGTTAATAATTTGATTTATGTAAATCTAAGTCAATTGTATTTTTTTTTCTTAGAGTAGCTGTTATTTAAATTGGAACTCTTTTTTTTATTTTCATATTCTATTTAATTAAGCTAACTTTTTTGATATTGTAGATTATTAATTGAAGAAGTTTACTCCTTTTCAGTTTAATAAATTTAATTGTTCAAATTATTTATGTTATCTTTGTGTATTCGTTCTTATTCATCAAGTTCTTATTGAATTGAATAGATAAGATTTGTTAGTTCTTTTTTTTTTTCATAAAATTCACTATTCAGATTAGAAATTTCTTATTTTAATTGTTGTTTTTACTACTCTAAATTCTATTGTCTTGCTTCTTCATTCATTATTTCTTGTTAACAATTTTAAATAAATTTACCTTATATCTCTTAAGACATTAACAATAAAGATTTTTCAATTTATTCTTAATTTGATTAGTTATCTTATTTGTGAAAAATGGTTTGTTCAAATGAAATTGGTTGTAATTTATCAACATTTTTTATAAAATCTGAGATTTTGCCGATAATATGTAGACTTGTAGTATTATTTTATATTAGAGTTGTCTAAGGAATTATTCCTTTGATGCAATCAGTGATTTCAGATTCAGATGATTTCTCAACAGAAAAATCACAATTTTAATTCATTATGAATACACAAAATGCTTATTTATTAATATTTGGCAATTTCTTTAACATATTCAAAATTCTCTCTTTCATTAAACTTGATCTTTATAATTTAAGACAAAAAATAATAAAATGAATTGGATGATTATTGAGATAATTTGAGTAAATTGATTCTAATTCATCTGAATCTTCATCAAATTAAAATATTGGAGTATCTATAAGATAAAAGGATTCATTTAATATTTATCCTTCCTTAAATTGATTCTTTTCTTTGTAATTTTTAATATCATAAACTTATTGCATCACAAATTATTTTAGTTCTTCTTCATTGCTTAAAAGTAAAATAGATATGCAATCTTTTTTGTTTTTTAAAGTCTATATTTTTTCTTAAATAAGTTATTTTTTGTTTTCCTCTTAAAATTAAAATTATCCATTTATTTTCAATTTGTTTTTAATTTATTTTAGAATATAGATTTATTACAAAAATGATATAATGATCTATTTGTCTTTTGTAAGGTATTATAGACACTTTTAACATCTAAAACAGTAATCTGATTTTTCATTATCAATTTCCCTTTCATCTAATGAGAATAAAGATAATTCATAAATTATCGAATTATTGCCTTATTTTTGATATAAAATTTTGCAATTACTACAATACCAAAATTTGTTAAACCATCCAAAAAATTTATTTAATTATTAGATCTATTCTTCTTTTTTGCAACAAAGCTAATAAATTGCCTCACTATATGAAACTATTTCATTTTATTTGATTGTTCTATCCAATATTTCTACAGTAGATTAACTTAATGGCTACATATCATTGGATAAAATATTTTATAACTTGGTCTCTAATTACTAATCTAAATAATTGGATAAGTATTCCTCTTGAAATTATTAATTCAAAAAACTTACTCTTTACTTTAATGATTCTTATTACTATAATATTGTACTCTATAAATTAGTTTAGGAGATGTAGGAATATTAAGTAGTTTCATAAGTGTAAATATCTTCAAGTATACTAATAATAAACTTTTATTTATTTGATTCATCAATTTTACTAAATGAATATAGTCTGCTCATTTCATTTCTATAAGTCTAAGGAGAATTACTTATAAAAAATGTATAAATGTCTTCTACTTATTAATTTAATGCTTCATTAAACTTTTTTTAAATATTTTGTACTTTCTGAATAATCGATTGAACATAATGTAAACAGAAGACAATCTATGTAATTTTAAAATATTATGATAAAGTTAAAAGAGAAGTAATTGCTTAAGTTATTTCATTTTCTTCTGGAAAATTAATAACTATCAGTTTTGTATGATCTTAATCTATTCTCTCTTTTATTAGCAATTTTTCAAATACAATCTCTTTAAACTCAATGGGTAATAGTTTAAATAGCTAATCCTTTTCAGATCCTTAATCACCTAGAAATACAATAAGCTTATACATAATAAAAAAATCAAAAAAAATGAATTCAGATGATGACATGGTATTAATTCTATTAAAAATAAATATTAAAAAGAAAATAATATTATTTATGATATTATAATAATGGTTTGTTTTATATCAACTCATTCTAGAATAACTACTTTGCAGGTTTTTATTTGATCTTCAATTTATGTTGCTAATTCAATTTATTTAGCTTTTTTCTCTTCATTTACTACATTTGCCAAATAATCTAAAACACCTGGATCTAGTAATTCCTATAACTTTTCTTATGATAAAGGTTTTAATTCATGCCATATAAAGTATTCACCACAACCAATCTTACCCTTTTAATTTTCCTCATCTGCATCTGACAACCAAGGTCTTTAACTTGGCAGTATATTTTAAAGACGACTTTCGATATATTGTCTTTTTATATCAATAATTTAATTGGGTGCTCTATCCATAGCTTATTATTTTATCCTCAATAATTCCAATTATTATTATTTCTACAATTAATAAGTTTTATCCTCTTTTGAAAATTAAATTCCTAAATCATTATATGTGACTCCAGTTTCCTGAAATTAAAATTTGAATCTTCTAGGAATCTTTTATTATTTGAAATGTTCGGCTTCCTTTTCAGGTAACTTCCCACAAAATGTTTGATCTTCACATCCATAGACTTTCATCCAAATCTCACCACAATATGGGCACTATTTAATATAATTAAAACATTGTTATTAGGATAACTTCATCTTATTTTAAGCAAGAGAGATCAAAGAATTTACTTACATTACTAATTCTTATTTTAATTGAGCATCAATTAAATAAACTAACTTATCATCCTCTAATTTTGAATATAAATCATTAAATAGTTTCATATTATCTTTTTCAAAATTTAAGATTGTTTCATCTGCATGATCTTTAATACTTAATGTTAATTAATGCATAACTTCAGGCATTGTTGGGTCAGTCTATGAAAAGTTCTTAATAAAAAGTTTTATTGATTTTGCAATTTTTTCAAATTTAACACTAACTAAACCCTTTGCTTCATTGAGTTAATCAATCACATCATCTTTTAAATCAATAATATCAAAATGAGATTATATCTCAGATTATGATAATTAACAACTTTTTCCTTGTTAATCACATTTCTACAGAATTCCTTCAATGATTTAACATAACTCTTATCCTTAGGTTTATAGTGATACCAATATCAAAGACTTAACATTAAATCCTTTAATTAAATCTACCAACTCTTATTTCCTTATTTCTGGTTCGTCTGCTCTATCCCAATTAGTTACAACAACTGTGATGATGTCTTTGAATCTCTTAAATTACTATTAGATCATTGGTCTTAACTTTTCTTTCATTGTTGCTAGCCTTTCTAACATAACAACTATTAAAATTTAATGAACTTATCCATAAGTTAAAGCTGTAGTAATGCAAACTACATGTCCCAATTTATCTTTATCTGTTCCTAAACCAGGAGTATCTATTAAATTAAAACCATCTCCATATGCACTCTAACAAAGAACTGATTCTCTAGTGACTGATGCTCCACCAAATTTTACTGCTTAATTTTTATTACAAATTTTATTAAAAAGAGTTGTTTTACCATGGCCAATATATCCAATTAAAACTACTTATTTCGTGTTGTTATTTTAAAGCATGCTTTTTTTATTATTTTAAGGTTTAAATCAACACTATTCAGTTTATCTATTACAAAATTCTATTAAGAAATGTTATAATTATATTCATATTTCTATTATTAAAAAAATTAACTAAAACATATAATTAAATTATATGTATGTATTTTCTTAATAGTATTTTTCTAAAATACATCTAATTTATTTTATTTGAATTATTTGATAGTTCTTTCTTCAATTTTATAATTCGATTTGTTTATTTCATGTTTTCCATTTACAATTTGATATACCACTGTAGAAATGCCTTTTTTAGAAAAACAATAACTTTTGAATTCTTTTAGAGGACATTAAAATAATGAATGATTATGAGTAATAATTTACAAAGAATTATAATTAATTAATTATTCTATCATTAAACTTAAATATCATATATCTAATATTTCATGCTGCATTTATTCCATAGAACTAAGTATTTTCCATCTTTAGTCATTATGCCATAAATATCATTAGTTTAAAATTGTTTCTGAGTAATAATTTCAAATGTGCCATTTGAAAATGCTTGTATCAAACATACACTAACTTTATGCCTTACAGCAATTATTTTTGTTTCTTTATTAAATATTATAGGGAAAAAATAACTATCTGAGCAGGTATCATCTTGTAGTTAATGAATTTATTTTTTTTCTTGTTATTCAAAATCTTCATTTTCTAAATCATATACCTAAATGAAATTTTCTTCTGCAGGCAACCAAATAAATTGAGTATTGTTTATAAAGCATAAATGATACCCTTTTTAAGTATTATTAATAGTTTAATATAATTCTATTGTGTTTAATTTTATTGCCCAAACATGTATAGATTAATCAGAACAACAAGCAACCAAAACCGATTCTTGTTCATTTAAACTTAGGCTATAAGGTTTCTAAACTTGAATATTTAGCTTACAAAATAACTTCTAATTTTCAAAGTTAATATCCCAAACCCTAATTGATTAATTTCCACCTGAATAAAGTTTAGTCTCTAGCTAATTTAGAATCATACAATAAACTCCTCCATTGTGAATAGAATTAACATTTTCCCAACTTTAGTCGTTTTTAGTGTACACATATTGATTGAATTAGTGCAACCTGAAAGAAAGCTATTACTATTCTTGCTAAAAATCAAACTAAAAATGTGCATTTAATTTTGATTTAAAGTTATGATTTCTGTTATCTTTCCATTATTAAAATTCGAAACTTTTATTTTATCTCCATATCCTGATGCCATTATTGTTCCAGATTGATTAAATGCAATTGCAAGGCAATAGACTTCTTAGTTCATTGAATCATCTTTTAGAACTAAACTTCCTTTCATTACTTCTTCATTGCGCTATTAACAAAACAAATATACTCATCAGAAGTTGATTTAGATGATATTTACTCCTATATTTAGTTTGAAATTTTTTAAAGCTATTCTTATAATTATTCATGAAACCTTTTTAATTTACTGAATTAAATGTGTATTCAATAGATGGTTTTCAGATTATTTCTTATAATCAGATATTCTTGTATTATAATCAGATATTCTGTTCTTCTAATCATATATATTTTTCTCCCATCCTTTTAAAAATGATATAAGTTCATCAAACTCCTTTACTAAATCTCCTTTCATGATCTGAAATTATTCGGTCAATTAACTAAGGTATTCTCTTATTAATTCTAAACCATTGATAAAATCCTCGGTTTTTTATATATTCATCTTTATTAATATAATTAGATAAATAATTAACAAAAAATATAATTAAATATATTTGCTTTTATGACTTTGTAGATATTAAATATATAAAATTTTCAATAATATTCTATTATTTATTTAAATTTATATAAATTAATTAATTCTATCGTTATTCTAAAAATGTAATCAATAATAATAAGTTGATTATTTTTATTTACTCTAGATCATATATTATTTTATTCATTGTTACAAAAATATTACAATTGGTATAAAATGTAATTAACCAACATTATTATAATACGAAAAATAAGCTAATTTAAAGAAATTTTATTATATGCATTTTAAATGATGAATATATAAATTTCTTCAAAAGAATTATCTATCAAAATATTCATTTATTTGAATATTATTTTATAAGGTAAATTTGGATTCCTAATTAATTTTAGAAATTATTATAGGAAAGGTTCTACACTTAGGATTTTATTCAATATATCCTATTCTGTATTTCCAAAACACTGATAAGTTTTCTATATTAATTAAAGATTTATTTATTTAATCAGATGTAGCTAAAGAATAATTAAAATCTTTATCTAATATTTAAAATTATGATCCAGCTTTTTTGACTATTATTTTATTCTCCTCCAGCACTTTAATTCTTATTGCATTTCTGCTTTATGCATCTTTTTTGTTTAATACCTCTGCCGTAATTTTTTTCAATTATATTTTTTAATCTATATTTAGTTAAGCTATTAATTGTGTATCATAAAAAGTTAGCTGGTTAATTTTTGAATTGTCACTTGATTAACAAATAGGTGATTGGTTTTCATCTTTAAAGAATTATATAGTTCCATCAAAATATCCAATTATCAACTATTTCTCATCTTTGGAGAAATCAATTGTATTAATCTTATTTTTGTAGTTTTAATAAGTTGTAAAACTATTATTTTGGATATCATAAACATTCAATTATAAATCCTTATCAGAAAAATAAGCCAATTTATTCCCTTATCCTGATAATTTCAAATAAGATTATGTTGATATTTTATTTAGGATTTACTTTGTTTTACCTGTTGGAACATCTATTATTGATATGTTTTTATCTGATAAGCTTTAAATTGCTAATTTTTAGCCATCACTTGAAATTGAGTAATTAAGAATTTCATCTTCTATCAGATACTAGTACATAAAAGGCTTTGGCCAAGCTGTTAACCAAAAATACATCTTCCCATCATTACAACTTAAAACTAATTAATTTTTTGTCGGATGATATTTTATACAAGTAATTTTTGAGTTATCAGGAGTTTTAAACTAATAAATTGCACACTTCTCCTTAATTGACCAAATCTTAATATTATCTACTCCAGCAGATGCTAATTCTTCGCTCTTTGGATGAAAATCTAAACAGATTATACCTTTGGATCCACTATCTAAATTAACTGATTTCAAGTCAGATAGATTCCATAATCTAATTTTTCCATCTTCGAATCCAGCAGCTATAGTTTAATTGTTTTTAGAAATAGCAATAACCATTATTTCCTATCTATCATAGTTAAAAGAGTATTTTTCTTTTTTAGTCTCTAAATCAAAGACCACCAATTAATCAATAGTCACTATGAGTAAATTACAGATAACATTGAAAAATTAAATTAAACCGGTGGGTTTTTTACTAAAATCTTTAAATCTAGAAGAATCATCTTTATTTGCCATCAGATCCCATAATTTTAATTCATCTTTGTAGATGTAGGCAAGATATGATTCACCAGAAGAAAAAGTAATAGATTAAATACTTTTATTTTAAAATTGAATCTAAGTTTGTGATGTTAAATTTGAATCATATATTATAATCTATTTCTCACCTGCAATGGCTATTTTACTGTTTGTCTAAGATAAAATGATTTACTTAATTTCTATATATAATGTTTTGCTTTAATTTTAATTCTTTTTAGAATTATATAAATTAATGATTTCAATTTTCTTACCACATCCAGTTACTAATTTTTCTCCATTTGAATAAAAGCAAAAAACATTAGCTTTATATTATTAATCCTATCCTTTAAAATTTTCTATTTCTATAAACTCAATAGAAAAATCTTTTTTTAAGATTACTAAGTTTTCGCCATTTGAGGAGATTGCTATGTTAAGAATCTGATTCCATTCACTGGATTATGCAGGAATCTCATTTAAAGTAGGGTCAAGTACTTTTATTTCATTGTCATCAAATAGAACGATTAAATACTGATTAGAAGTTAGAATTTTTTTACAATTTTTACTCTTATTTTAGTATTTTTTTTATGGTTATAAGATAAAGTCTGTTGATTATCCAAATTTTTCTGTAGATTAAAAATAAATTATTGCATCACCACTATTAAATGTAAACCATTCCCCATTAGTTGTAAATGAACATAATTTGATTACATTGTTGGATGTAATTGTCTATATTTATGTTCCTGTTTTATAATTCCATATAAGTATGTTTCTATTGCTAATCGAAGCCAATATATCATCTTTTGGAGAAAAACATAATATTTGTATTTCAGTCTTTGCTTCTTTAGTAACTTATGGGTTATTATCAGGAATAATATTTAATGTTTTATTTTTTGCATATGCTAAGTATTTTTCATCAACTGATATTGCAACTTTAGATCCTTCTCCCAATATTTCCTTTTTATAATTCAATAGATCCAATTTAATCATTAAATCTTTATTATTAATTTTAACAGAACATATTAAATAATTTGATCCTTAAAATAATAATTAAACTATAATTCCCTCAAGTTGTAAATGATTAATGGGTTATTTGGTATTTACATCCCACAATTAAATTAAATTATTATCACCTGAATAAGCAATAGTTTTTCCATCAGGTGATAATGCAATTGCATTGATTGCTTTTTAATATTTGATTTATTCTTCTTTGTAATTAAAACCATTAAGATTCCATAATTT